>JAKCWG010000815.1:0-137657 GCA_021464415.1 Lonicera japonica
TTTTAGCTTAATAGCTATCCGTAAATTTCTTTCTAATATTTATTATGCCCCAATAATGCTCATGAATGTGTACGAGCTGGTAGTACGCACTTGACAATGAATTGCTGCATAAAAACATAATCATCACAAATTTTGCATCTCAATCAATTGTGATGTCATTGTGTGAGTCAGCACGTGCCTCTCAGTTTGTCTCAAATGGTCAATGCGGAGGTGGGGTTAAATATAAGGCGACACTAATTACACCTATTTTATTTAGTTACACTCTATCTTATTTATTAGGTTTTATTGCAGCGAATATATGCATTTATCTCAGTGTAATAGGCCAAGTTGTATATATTGAGAATAAAAAAATACATAGTTCGGCTCTATTAGACCGATGTCTTGTGCATATACTCGATAATTTTGGATCGAGTATGTGCGCATTACTCGGTCTTTTAAGGTCAAGCCACATTACTCGATCTTTTCGGTCAAGCCACACTATTTTATTTGGTTACACTCTATCTTATTTATTAGGTTTTATTGCAGCGAGTTTTATATATGCACTTTATCTCAGTGTAATAGAGCTGAGCTATCATTGAGAATAAAAAAAAATACACTAGTTCGGCTCTATTAGACCAATATCCTGTACATATACTCGGTGCTATAGGATCGAGTATGTGCGCATTACTCGATCTTATACGGTAAAGCCAATTGAAGTGTTATAAAATATTTTAATGTGTATAAATAGTGTTACCTCAAACATATATGTGCATCATCAAGAGAGAATTATAAAAATTGTAATTAGAAGATGTATAATTATAAATATTTCAACGCAGTTTTAAATTACAGAATATAGAATTAAATTAATTTATTATAAACCTAGCAAAAAATTACTATTCACGTAATGCATTGCCAAAGTCTACCCTTTTAGTTGCTTTTCCATTTTTTCAATTTGCCCCAACCTTTTCTCTTATTTTTCCTCTTTGTATTTAAACAACTTTGGCAATCCCTGAGACAAAAGAGAGAAAGCTTCTTCGTCATCGCCAATCAAGCAGCTCTTGTCACTGCACTGTAGTGAACAGCTGCCGGAACTAGGGATGGCAATGGGTTGAGTTTGGTCAAACTTAAATCTTGCCTATCTATATTATAAGACACTTTTTTCTTTATTTAATCAATGGTCGAAAAAATATTATTTTAAATTAATAATCTTATTTTTAATTTGAGAATGTTGAATGCATATACAAACTAGAAGCACACGCGATGCGTGGAAATGCACTTTTTTTAATATATCCAAACGGATTTCTAATTTAAAATAAAAACTTATTGTTAAATGTTGAGTACCAGCCAGCAATTACATATTATCAATTTTGACAAAAGTTCAAGAATTTAATCTCCAAAAAAATGCAAGAGAAAAATAAAAAATTTATAACCACTTCCGCTGTAATATGATAGGAAAAATTAAGCATAAAGTACAGTTGGATACATGAATTGGCCCAACAATTAGAAGCATATAATTGCATGCAAGATCTGAATGATAGGATTTAGATTTTGCTTCATTGTCTGTACTTTTAACGACGCTTTGTCTCACATCACTATGACATTACTTTTCTCTCATCTAAAATAAGTCCACTAACCAAAATGTTCTTGGTATAATAGATTTCATTTGATTTTATTCATGTATGTACTAATAATTTAATAAATCCAAATCGCACTGAAAAAAAGAAAAAAACAGTACTCTAATTAAATATTATAGCTTAGTTATGTTCCCTACCATGAATATTGCTTTCGGAATTAAATATTAGGCGCAACCTCGTTTTATGGCTACCGCCGCTGGTTAGTTAATTCACGGTCAATTGCGATGCGTCCTTATAGAAAGAAAAACATGAGTGCAGTGTTAGGGATTCGCATGGGGCCTTGCTTGTCACAGTGTCAAAATTCATTGAAGGTTCCTCATCTGTGTTTTTGGCAGAACTGCAATGAAAGTTTGGTAGTGGTTTTGGGTTTTTGTGCGACTAATGTACGTGATTGTGGAGAGTGACTGCAAGGGCGCAATTGATCTCTTCAGATCGAACGATATTTGTATCAATGAGTTTGGGTCAATTCTAGTTAATATTGCAGATTTTGCTAGATCGAGATGCTGAAGTTATTTTAAATTTTGAGCTGCATGAGTGTGACCGAGTTGCTCATGTTTTAGCTAGGCATGCGTACGTATGTGTCGGCATTTTCAAAGAGTTAGAATTTCCTGTTCTAAGATCGATTGTTGGGCCTTTGTGTCCTGTTTTAATTGATTTTTATTCATAGTAATATTAAAATGAATTTTTTAATTGAGTGCTAAAACTGTGTCCATTAAAACTGTTTTTAGTAAATTTGTACCAACCAACTAACCAACCATTTTAAGTAATACTACAGTACCTATAAATCTTTTATCTATTCTTTTCATATGCATTTTATAATTTATTTAATACACTTAGTAAAAAATATGTGATAAAATTTGTACGTAAAGAAAAATGCATTTTCAATTTTAATACATTATTTATCTAGGAATATGCGTGAAGGGACGTGCAGCAAGAGTTATGCAATTGTTGGAATACGTAAAATATATATAATTATATATATATATAATTATATTAATTATATGAACTGTTTAATTAATTAAACCACACTCAGAACAAGTTGGAGCCTTTTGTTGGGAATAAACAGATTTGGTATTAATAAATAAACTCCCCATTGTAGACAATACAATGCATGAACTGGAGCAATAATATCGCAATATATATATACGCTATCTATAACGTACGGATTGTACATTTTAGATTATTTTCATCAAATTTTATTAAAAAATTTCAATCGAAAAATAAGTTAGTTAAAAAATTGTTATATATATAAATATAGATCAAAGTTTATCAAAAAAAACATCAATTTATTTATCTAATTTGTCCGATCTGTACGGTGCCCAATCTGCATAGGAAGAGACTATAATATATTAATTAAGATTTATGTACCTTTTTAATTAATCAGGAGTCCTTTGTTATGGATCTGCATGACAATTTTAGCTTAATAGATCCGTACATTCTTGACAATTTTAACTTAATATATTTATTGTGCCCCAATAATGTTCATGAATGTGTACTAGCAAGTATTATCATCAAAATTTTGCATCTCAATCAATGTGATGTGTCATGTGAGGTGGGTCAAATACAGGGTGACGCCAATAAAAAGTTATTTTATTTGGTAACACTATATTTATTTACTCAATTTAATTTTATTAAATATGTATATATTATTTTAATATAATAAGATTAAGTTATTGTTACGAACATAAAAAATACATTAGTTCAGCCCTATTGAACTGAGGTCGTGTGCACATACTCAATGTTATAAGATTGAGTATGTACAAACTACTCGGTCCTATATAATTGAGTCAATGTTCAATTATTATAAATATTTTAGTGTGTGTAAATAGCATCACTCCAAACATGTATTTGCATCATCAAGAGAGAATTACAAAAATTGTAATTAGAAGATGTATAATTATAAATATTTCAACCGCAGTTTTAAAATTACGGAATATAGAATTAAACTAAACTTATTATTAAACTAGCAAAAAAAAATAGTATTCACTTAATGTATTGCCAAGTCTACCCTTTTAGTTGCTTTTCCATTTTTTCAATTTGCCTCAACGGTTTCTCTTATTTTTCCTTCTTGTATTTTAACAACTTTGGCCAATCCCTGAGACAAAAGAGAGAAAGGGGTTCTTCGTCATCCCAAATCAAGCGGCTCTTGTCACTGCACTGACGTCAACAACAGCCGGTACTAGAGATGGCAATGGATTGGATTTAGCCAAACTTAAATTTGGCCTACATGCTAATATAGTTGGACTCGAACCCGTCTTGATTCACGTTGATTTGCCCCGACTCAGTACAATTATAGAGTATTACAAAAATATTAAAAATTAAAAAATTCGAGACGGAGTTGATCAAATGAATTTATTTTACCTATATTCGAACTTTGACCAATCACATGGGAGTATGGGACAAATCTAACTAAAGTAGTTCAATTCTCTCTCTCTCTCCCTTTTCTGTGAAAGTGTGCATAGGGAGAAGCATTCATTCCAATGGGGTAATTATTTTCATTATTTCTAAGTAATACTTTATAGGAAATTGCTAGGCTTAATTTTGTACACGTTTTTTGTACAAAATTGACATGGCACTACTTAAATGAACTGATAGGTCACAAATTTAATGTTTTATCTGCTTTTATTTTAATCTCATTGGTGCTACACATGTTTAATAAAAGATTGTACAATCTGTTAATATGTTTTGCATTAATATATATATATTATATACAGCCAGAATTCATACAAGTAAAAACACTGTTCACCACTATTAGAGAAAATCGAATTCAATTGCAAAGCAAATGTATAGAAAACCCCGCAAAATTGTACACTTCTCATCCATATTGTACATAATGAGATCACACAAAAATGTGTACATGATTGAAACCTAAAATGAACAAAAAATTTGAAAGAACAACATCAAAGAATTGCTAGAGAAAAGAATGCCAAAGAATAATGTGTAGATGATTGAAACTTAAAATGAACAAAAAAATTGAATGAACAGGATCAAAGAAATGCTAGAGAAAAGAATGACAAAGAATTTCCTAAATTAATCTTTCCTATTCACACAAAAGAATGGACTAAGCAACACTTATCACCAATTCACCAGCGAGTCATGAAGGTATGAAAATTGCATTTGCTGATGTCTCTTTACACAATGGAGAGGACTGAGCTCCACAATTTTGAGTACTTCTTCGAGAAAAACTCCCATCATCAACCTCCATATCTCTAGTACTAAAGCTAGTAGGTGTCGAAACCCGAGAGGAGAAGCTTGGTCTGTGGCCACGATCACTTTTTGGGGACAAGTTAACTTTCTCCAAAGCCCGGGATTGTAGCCCCAAAGGGTAGTCCCTCAAACACCCGATTCTTGGTCCGGCTCCTGTACTCCATTTGAACGATAGTTGCTTACCCAATTGATATGAACTAGTTCCATTGTGTGAGTTTATCCTCTGTAGAATAGATTCTTCGGTTATTATCTCTTCTTGCTCTTCGTCAAATGATTCTTCTGGTGTTTCATCAAAAATCACCCCTTTTTGGTATGTGAAGATTAGTCAACTTTCGCAGTGAATTACGTGGGTTGGATGTTGAAGCAGTATCTTCTTCCTCTGTCGAATTGGTCATCAAGGATAATTCGTCCTCCATATCAATGTCTCCTTCAGATGAGCTGCTTCTTAGGTGATTACTGCTCTGGTTGGCAACTGATTCTTCTTCGTCATCCACTGATACCATCTGGGTATAACATAAAAGTGAAAAAAATCAATACCCATCTTCTAAAATGTCCTTACAAAATATCCAAATGCAATAAAATAAAATAAAATAAAAATAGAAGAGGCCTTGGTTTAATTTACCTTCACATCAGTTATATCCACATTGTTCTCCCTGAGGAACAAAATGAAGTCCTGAAAATTTTCTGGGGTCGGTCGATAATGTCCACTGTGAGGCCAAACTGCCTGTTGAAAATCAGAATTGACGCAATATTAATCAACCAAGTCCAAATAAGGGAGAGAGGCCTGTATGGTCATCCATAGTATAGCTATTTTTACCTTCAGAATGCCTTCCTCCACAACTATTCTTCCTGCGGCCAATGTCGCTCCTCCAGCTAGGAAGCTCGAATGCTGAAATGTGCCTTTCTTTTTCCTGCCAACATATAAGGTCCCGGCTGTGCTAAGTACAAAAATCCATTTTGTGCCCTTGGGTTCTCCGGTGGTGTCGAGGAGTTTGCCTGTTTCTTTGTATAATAGCTTCCCATCTTCCACCACAACTTCATAAGCCTTCCGTTCCATCTGTAAGAAGAGGAATGAGAAGCTCAATAAGAAAATACTTTTAAGGCATAGAGAAGTAGTTTTCAGATACATACATACTAGAAGACAAAATCCTATGGACCCCAAAAAGTGTACCAAAAGCAATGGCCCAAATGAATATGAACCGTACAAATCTGTATTGGAATCTGGGAGAGAGAGTGATGATTGAGAGTGATCAGTTGAAAGTCACTTTTGGGTTGTGCTTTTAGAGTTCTTTTGGGCTGAGTAGCTAGAAATGGTCACACTCGATGTGTGTATTAAGATTACAATGACTCGCGTGTATTGTCATAAAAGAGAAAAGGTAAAGAAGTCTTAGTGATTAGGTGTGGTAACTCTTAAGCTCCCTTAATATGTAGGGAGACATGTGTGGGCGTGCGTGTTATCTAAAACAAAGCAAGGGTGAATGAGTGAAAAATGGGCGCACCGGACCAAGATACTTGATGCACTGCTGCTGAAGTTTTGATCGAGGACATTTTTCAACAAGATTTGCTTCTTTCCCTTCTCCTACATCAAGCCTGCATTTTTATATCAGCAAAGTTAATAGTAGTTATAATGATTGGGTTTTCTAAATCTTTACATTTGGTTAGAGTTTATATTCATTCCTAGACTCCTAAATAATAAATTCACACCTGAAGTCTCTAAAGTTGATGTCAAGTAGTTGAATCATAAGTTGATGAATTCAAACTTTTCATGTGAAATTACTATTTTGGGTTCCAAGAACGAACAAAAACTCGAATCAAACTAGTACTAAATGTTTAACACTCATTAACAATACAAATGCTGTCTTTCTAACAATATTGACGAAAAAAATTACCAGTAGAAGAAGGGCTCTTTGCTCTGAGAATGCAGCCATTTAACATAATAGAAGTGAAGATTATGTCCATAACGATGGCGTGGATCAATCTGTTACATACATAAAAGATATAGAAATTGAGAATAAACGGAAATTCATGATCGATAGAAAGAAAAAGCACTAAATTCATTATTAAACTTGAAAGAAACACTTACAGCCTCAAGCCAGTGTTGTAAAGCTAGTTTTTGAGCTTTACCATTCTGGGATAAGCCTTTTCCAACCTGCACAAGCAAGAATAAAGAAATATAAATAAGTACATGAACTTAGAACTCATATAAATTCTCAATATCTATACTGTATTATAAAGCTAATACCCATTTAACTGCCTTGAAGCTGTGTCGTTCTTGTAATTTTCAATTTTACCCTCCGATTTTCTTTTTTGTAAAACAAATTCTTGCTATGAGAATCGAACCTTCATTCGTAATAACCACTAGGCCATCTATCATTTATATTGAAAAAGTTTCTTCAATTATATATATATGAGTCGCACACACACACACACGTTGCTTGTGCAGGGTAATCTAGTTAGTATAAAAGAGAGAGTAGAGGTAAAAACAATAAAAAAAATGATCTGACTCAATTTACCTTTGCAGCTCTTGTCCTCGCTCTCGACCATCGTGAAATGGCACTCTCATGCTTTTCAATACCAAAAAATGATATCAAACTTCGCTTGAGTTCTGCAAAATCTAATAGCTTCCACCTATAATTATTATGCAGCCTTGAGTTAGAAGGATATAAAAACAACTGAGCCAAATGAAGAAAAATACCCAAATATACTCAAATCTGTAATAAAACATACCAGCTTTGCTCAATGAGAACTGCACAATCTGCTAGCTTTCTTTTTGTGCGAAAGCTTTTGTAAACTTTCTGTAACTTTATTGCAGCCTCATGTTTAGGGCTGCTTGAATCGAAAAATGGCAATCGTGTTGATGTAACCAATGCACATTTTTCTTCGGATCTTGGCGAAACGATTATCTATCTCTTTGCTTTGAGTACTCATTGATGTAACAAATGTATTATTCTCTTCTGTTGAAGACGGTCTAATCGAGCTGATTATTTCATTGTCAACTGTTTTAAAGCTAACAGATTTTTCTATCATCATCTTTTGAGAGCCTATTGATTGCATTATAGTGGGTTCAGAGTCTCGCCCATTGAAGCTGGTGGATTGGAGACGAGTCCTTGCTTCATTGTTTCCGAAATTGATGGATTTTACAATGACAGATTCGAAGCCGTTCTCTATATCATTATAAACGGAAAATGGGCACGAAAAAGACATCCCCATGAGAATTCGAAAGGGATTTTGCACAACTTATAAATTTGTTTCCTGTTAAAACAGAACATTACTTGTAAATAGACATCAAAATTTATAAAATTAGATTAAATGTTGCCAACAAAATCAATGAAAATGAGAGTAACTAAATTACCCAAACACACTTATATTTAATATAAATAAGGAAAACCACAATAGCACTTGGTGTGAATGGCATTATTATATATGGTGATTTTATCATATAAATAAACAAAAAGACAAGCAAGATGGAGTGTAAGTGAGCTGTAAAATCACTCCAACTAAGGCAATCAAATGCTGGAAACAAAGCCATAAGAAAAAGAAAATATGTAAAAAATGCTCAATTACACACAAAAAAAAATTGTTCAACAACAATTTCATTTCCGAGCAATAACACAGGTAACAGAAAGCCAAGAACAAGTGAACCAAGACCCATTTCTCACCATGCAAGATTGAGTTGAATCACTGGGAAAACCCACTAAAAAAGATGAACCCACAAGATTTCATCATTGTTCACATATCAATAACAAATTATTACAGAAGAAAATAAATAAGAATATAATATATATCAAGTAGAAGGAACCATCAAAACAATTTCAAAATTTGTGTAGAAAGAAAACTAAATCAAAAGAGATCAGATCACATTCTCAGACAAACTGGAAAGGCAAAAGCGGAAAATACGCAGAACCCATTGGTAAAATGGTCGAAATTAATGCAAAGATTCTCATTTAAACAAAACCAACCGAAGTAGATGAAACTCGCGGACACATTTCATCAAACAAGAAATACACCCCAGAATAATGCAAAAGTAAATTGACCATCATTTATATGAGGAAACCAAATAAGAATCTACAAAATTGGAAGGAGAAAAGAAAGAGAATTTCAATTACCTGAATGTAAATGATTCTGGGGAAGCAAAGGATAAACAGAGAAGAGGCTGGCTTCTTCTGTTGCAAGAGAGTTAAATTTCCCTTTACAAAATTTACAAGTGAATAACGCGTTGCTCTCAACTGCTTAATTTTTCAGTAATAGCTTATGGGTTCTCTGTTTATTTTATATATCTGTACAAGTAAGAGAGAGAGAGAGAGAGAGAGAGAGAGAGAGGGTTGACGGCACGCGGAATCGACTTTGGGGACTGTGTGCGTTCATTTTTCCATGAAACGGTAATTTGAAATTCCAATGACCAATTCTGTTTCCCTTTTTTAACCAGGCTGTCTTGATCAGTTTTCCATCTTATCTCCACGAATTCTGGTCCCCCCAGCTTAGACCATATTTGTACAAAATGCATTTTTGTAGTCACCAAATTTCGACCTATCATAGTTTTTTCAAGCCACGGTTTCAACATGGGAAGCTCCTACTTGCATAAATTTATGTTCTACTTTCCTTTCCTTCTTTGCGAATACATTTTTTTTGGGTGTCGGTAAAAGGTCCAATTTTATTTTTTTTTCTAGATATTTTCTAGTCATACAGGGTGTCTGGGTTAGTTTTCGCGCACTTCGACGGCCAGCTGCTAGCCACCAAATGTTTTTGTAGCTGTCAGAATTTGACCGGAAAACTCCCAGTTGAACCCAGCACTGATTCTAGTACGCTACCATTGGGTTACTTGCTGATAAAATGTCCTTCATAAACTAATTTTAACATCTATTTTTTAAGCACTCATACTTACCTTTTAATTTTAAAAATGCACCCTTATTTACTAGTGTACCACAAAAAAAAAACATGTAAATAAGTTATTATACAATATTTAACTGCTTTTTGAATAATGGGAGGATATATATAATTTATATGTAAATATACATGAATAATTGTGTTAAAGTAAGGGAGATTATTTACCCTTCTACGAAGGAGGTTGTGAGTTTGAATGTCGTTCTTTTGTTGATGTGCTAAAATAATTCTATTTGTTTTAATTAAATTGACAAATGCAAAAGAAAAAAAAAGGAAAAGTTAAGAGATTGTGTATCATCACAATTAAAAAAAACATATTATTTTAATTGCATAAAATGTTTTGCATTTTTCTATCAGTGAAGGAGGATGAGAAATCTAAAAAAAAAACTGGATGCCTTAAAGGTCATAAAATGTAATCGTGTTGATTTTTTTTAAAAGGGTGTTAAAATTGATTTTTTAAGATCCTTATATTAACACTCTTTTTGTTCCTAACATTATTCGTTTTGTCACTCTTATAAAAGTCAAAATCCAAATTAAATTAACTTAAAAAATAGCCCATAATGCTTTCTTCTCACCCCCATTTCTCTCCACTGTTGATAAAATTAAGTACTTTTTTGAGCTACCCTATGTTCTTAATGCATAATTTTGAGATACTTCCATTTCAATAATCGTTTGTCTTAACCCTCTTATTTTTTGACAGCTCTCTGACTCTATCCAAATTTTGTATCTTGACCATTTTACACCTTATTAAGTTATTGTTCATCTTTTTCTTAAAAGACCCAAACCCTACTTGCTCTCTCTCTAAACTTAAATATACATATCTCTCTCTCCCTACAAACCGTCACATAAAAATTTCACCAAAACAAAAGGCAAACACTTTAACAATTTACAAATATCTCAGCTCTATAGCCATACAAGAAGAATATCAAATTCCCCTTAAAATTTCACACACATACACACATATATACACAGAG
The DNA here is from genome assembly GCA_021464415.1 of Lonicera japonica. Taxonomy (NCBI): domain Eukaryota; kingdom Viridiplantae; phylum Streptophyta; class Magnoliopsida; order Dipsacales; family Caprifoliaceae; genus Lonicera; species Lonicera japonica. The sequence goes on from JAKCWG010000815.1 coordinate 10,676, forward strand.
CCAGCATCAATGGAGTCTGGTTGTTTGGATTCATTGAGATGGTGTTAGAAACAAAGAAGAATTAGATCATAACATGGATTTATTGAGATGGGAGAGGGATTTGTTTCACTATCGGAGAACATGCTCCGTTTCTATCATGCTCTGTTGCAGTGGTGGATGGAAGGGGGGCCCAATCCCCAAGATATTTCAAACCTCCATTAGTATTAATATTTTTTTTTTATAATATAATTGTTGGCACTATTTAAAATAAAATTATGCATTTTTTATTTTGTTATAAATTTTTTTATCTCTAAAAATTATTTAAAAGTGATAAATTTTTGTATGGACTGTCAATAGTTATACCTATTATTATTTATGTTATAAATATATAATAAATTTAAGTGAATGTGGAAGATGATTATCTTGCAAATTACTTGATCACATATATTGAGATAAAAATTTCTCAGTGCTTTGACATTGATACAATCATAGATGAATTTTGTGAGATGAAGAAATTGTCGAGCGCAACTGATGATACCTAAGTTAATAGTTAAATCAATATTGTCTAATTAGTTTTGTGTACTTATAGTAGATTAATGCGAAACGTTGCCTTTTGTACTATAAAAATATATGTAAAGAATTTCTTAATTAAAATATATTTTGTCTTCCACCCCCAAAACCCAATTCCAAAACCTAGATCCGCCATTACTCTGTTGTGAAGCAAGTAATGGAGGCTACAGTGGTGGTGTAAATGTGGGATAAAAGAAAAAGGGGTGGCTGGAGGAGATGATTGCTTAAATCTTATGAAACCCCAAATCAATGGCTCAAATCTTAAGAAAAAAACCTCTAATCTCAATCTCTCACATGCCATATAAACCCTAATGGAACATCAGATCTAGGAATCGCCAATTTTGTAATGGCTTGTCGGATCTTTGCTGCCACTATCTCCTGAATTTCTCAATCGGAATATATTAGCTTCATCTCCCTCTCTCTCTCTCTATATATATATGAACAATGTTCCTCTTTCTTGACACCTTGAAAATACATATATAGACCCATAGATCTAAGTTGGTTACGGAGGATGTGGAGGGAAATGGGGGGAAATGACAGTGATGAATTGGTGATAGTTGTAGTAGCAGTGATTAATTGGTGACATTGCAACGTATATGTATATATACGGTAGAGAGAGAAAATAGTTTAGGGTTTCTATTAGGATTGGGTGAAGATGCTAACGAAGAAGACAAAGGTAAACTAGTTACACTAATATTATTTTTAACAGATTGTAAACGGTGTTAAAAAATAGGAGGTTAAGTCAAACGAATATTGAAATTTAGAGAATGGGGGGTGGGAATATTTCAAATTATGCATTAAGAATAAGAATAACTCAAAAAATTCTAAAATTAATGATCAAAAAATTGCATGAGTACTACATATATATATATATATATATATTATAATTTAAATTAAGAGAAGTAATACTTGGGATATAATTTAAGGTTATTCTTATGATAAATACTAGTATAATTTCTATATTTATGGATTTAAAATATTTTTGCTAATTAAATAATAATTGCCCAATTGTTTGTTATATATTTTGAATCAATATTAAAGATTGAAATCTACTTATTTTTCCTTTTTCTTTTTAAGGATGATTGAAATCTAATGGATAGATGCTTTTAATCTAACTTCACTTAAAGATATGTACGATATGGAGATATGCCATGCTAGTGATCAAACATCAATTTTTTTTTACCTAAAATAAATTTAAGAGATGTTTTTATGTACTACTTTCATGGCAAAAAGCGAACAATTTGTCTTGTATTTGATATTTATTTATATAATACATGAGCTCTATTGTTTTTGTTATGTAGCTCAAATTAGGATAATAATAAACTTTGTGGATATACAATGAAAAAAATGGTTTTATCGTTTGGCGTATAAAAAAGTGATGTAATGTGGTTAGCATGTATAAAATAGATGGGTGGGGTTGAATGTTTTTGATAAAAAAAAAAGAAGTAAAATGAAATTTTCTCTTATTGGGTGAGAATAATATTTTTGTAGGTTTATATAGTATTTTCATGTTTTTTATTTTAGCGACGACAGAAATTAACATCACTATAATGCTTTTAATAAACTCATCCCACTACTGGAGTGAATTGCAATTTTTTTGTAAAAATGAGTGGGGTGAAGAGAGTATTTTTTCACTAGAGTGAGAAGACCAATTTCGTTAGTTTATTTAAGACCGAACTCCATTAATTATTAATTTTTTTACAAAAAAGATATGAATCCCAAAATAATATATTAAAAGATTGTAATAATTGGATGTTGAGATATTTTTGAGATACTAATTGGGCATCTGACAGAAGTGCTCCTTCAAAATGAATTACAAGACATTTTAAAATTTGCATTTGGAAACAAAATAACCTCGATCGATTATTCAGGATAAAACCTGTATTCTATCGTAAGTTTTTATATATTGGTTATATTCTGAAAAAGAATATAAATTCTTCATTTAAGATATTTTGGGAAAAAAAATTATATTGAGGATGCACTTTTTTTTTTATTTAACTTTTTTTTATACGCGTCATTTTTAAATACACTAGATTGTTCAAGTTTGAAAATAATGGGGGAAGAGAAGGAAGAGGGTTTGAACTAATGACCCTGGAAACCAACCTTTTTACGATGTGAGAAGTATCCAGGTGTGAGGAAGCACTTATTTTTGTGTACTAAAAATATTCTTTTTTTTTTTTTTTAGTGGGACTCTTTCTTTATTTTTTATGTTTGTTTGTTCGAATGTAAATATTAAAAATGCATGGGATCATCATAAGTGAGAAATAATAAAAATGTTTGATATGATAATTAGCTTTTATGAAAACATAATATCATTTTAACGCACAAATATTGAAAATATTGTTATGACTAAAACATCCGGTAGAATAAATGGTAGAGGTTGGTGAGGCTCTAACGACTAACATACGAGATAAATAAAAAAAACATAACTTTGTAAGAAAGGGAATATCCTTTTGATGAAGAAACAATGAAATATGTTATTACAAAAAAAAAAAAACAAAAAAAATGCCCCCTTCCATTTGTAAATTAGTATTCTAGCTTGCAATGAAAAATATTTTGAGTGAGATTTTTTTTTTAATTATATATATGATAAAACTTGCCTCCTTAATTTTAAATCCGCAATATCTCAATTATGAGAGGGTTGCACTTTCCATTAAATAAAAAGTTGATGTACTTATTAACTTATATGGTTATATCTAAGTTAAGGTCATTGAAATTCTTATTGAATCTTCTAGGCGATAAGAAAAGTACGTTTGATAATTTCAAAGCACCCATATTATTACTGAATCCACTACTAGAAAAATTCAAGCTTATGGAGCACTTTTATATACTATTTATATATTACCGAGCCAATAACATTTCAAGGTTATGGTTGAAACCTTCAAAGTTGGTTTGCTTTAATCTTTCATTTTGAGATTTATTTGGAATTATATATTCCCGTTTGTCCAAGATTTGAATTGTTGGTTGGATTATCAAACAAATTTAAAGTTCGAAGGAGAATTCTTATATCCATTTTTGATAAAATATTTAATACAATAGTTATTATAATATATTTTATTACATATCTAATGGAATTACATGAATGCGTTCGTACGTTCATTTTTCTCTCTCTAATGATGTGAGCCATTAATTTTTTCCAATTTCATTAAATATGTGATATTATGTGTTGTTGCAACGGTTAAAAAATACGATTCCACCAATATTTCTTATTGACAAAATTATCCATGCATCTTTTTAAGAAAGATGAAACATTTTTCATTGGTGTTATAAACCCCAACAAGAATATATCGTACTTTAGGCATGCCTCCATTCAAATACATACTAATACAAGTTCTACTCCGATGGGTTTGGATTCTCGCGAGCATATATATTTGTGTGTGTGCATATTACACATTTATAGTTGTTTTATTAGGCAAATGTTAATGGTGAGTTACGCAAAAAAGCACGAGTAGAGTCAAAAAAATTTAAAGAGGGGCATTCCGCTCCTTTCCTCGGATTTCCCTCCACCCCTGCAAATGAGAATAACCATTTCTTATCAATTCCCTTTGATGGGGTTTGGTAGATTCTATGAAATATTATGTTTTTAATTACGCCACGAAACTCACATCCTTGATTTTCAACTTGTATTCACTTATTAAACGTACACTAGTAGTATCCTGCAAATAAGAAGAACCATCCCTTATCGATTACCCTTATGGCTCGTTTGGTTCAAGATTTAAACCATTCCAGGAATGCTACATTCCATTCCAAAATAATTCTCGCGTTTGGTTCAAGTTTTAAGTTCGGAATAAATGATTCCAGGAACAAACCTTTCCCCCAAAGTTCTCCCATTTAAATCATAAGGAATAAACCATTACCAATGGGCATCTTTTTTAATTTTCATGTTAGGACTAAAATAACACTCTTCCTTATGAATAAATATTCTTTTTCCATCAGTGTATGAAAATATTGTTTGGAACTTTTTTTTAATTACGCTGCTGAACAAAAATGAAAAAAAAATTATTTGGAACTTTTTTTTCTTTTTTCTTGTTGTAATTTTTTAATTAAAAATAATTGTAATTTTTGTAGGATGGTTATTAGTTAGGCATGTGTAATTTTTGTAATTTATTATAGTAATTGTCTCTTTTGAAAAATTAGTAGGTGATATTTTCTCATCTTTTAAAGAAGGGTATTTTTGTAATTGATACTTTATTCTATTCCTATTCCGGTTGAACCAAACATTGGTATGGCATCCTAGATGCCAGGAAAATAACTTTCCAAGAATCAAGTATTCCCATTCCATGCCCATTCCATTCCCAAAACTCGAACCAAACGAGCCCTTAATGGGGTTGGATAGCTCCAGTGGAATATTCCGATTTTAATTACGCCATGAAATTGGCGTCCTCGGTTTTCAACATGCAACCTTTCACTTATGTGCAAAATTGCATCAATCACATGTACGTATGTATATTCATTATTCACTTATTAAACACCAGGATCGTGATGTAAGAATCAAATCTTTGAGTTGGGAAATGCATTGTATTCACCTATAAAACATCAATTACTTATCAGAATAAAATAAATCAAGAATGTTAGTTAATTAAGATCTCCATATATACTTTTTGTTATCACAGACAATTTTTAGCATCTTTCCATTAGAGAATGTCTCAGAAGGTGAAACATTATGAAACTTTTAACGTAGCTTTGTAGATCTTTTAAGTTACTTTATAATGATAATAGAGATTAACTTTGTTAGAGGTTTTTATTTATCTCGGTAAATAGTAAAAACCACTACATGAGTATTCCACTCAATTTTAAAATTAGTTGATATTATTTCATAATATTAAAAACCAAGTCATCTTTATTTGTATGTCCCTGACCACAAGTGCTTTTAGTGATATTGAACTCTTACATCTTAAAATATAAATTGTCACTTATACTACATCACGTGTAACATGTTTAAAAAAACATCCATTCACGGTTAAAGCCCTTCCAAATTGTTAAGGAGAAAAAGAGACCAATATTTTAAAAATACTACTTTTTACTCTTTATACTATTTTACGGCCACCATATGTAAGAGTGTAATCACAATTACCACAAAAGAGTAAATTACAATTACAGCGATAAGCACTACCTAAAGCTTGATATTATATATAGTGAAACAAATCCGCAACCTTTTTATTGCAAATAATAATAAAAAAATATCAATTAAAATACAAAATCGTTGACATAATATTAATAATTTTATAAACCACATAACAGATGGCATCGCACCAATTCAACCCAAAACTAACCTAAAACTTTGAAATGCGAAGAAAAGAAACTGAACCGACAAGTCAAAATCCCCGTTTCGAGCCCTGTGCTGTGTGCGGGGGAAGGTCGATGAATCGAATGGGAATATAAATATAAATAAGGGAAACAAATCCAACGAAATCAGACTGTTACAGATACTAAATTTAAAATTCTCATGTCCAACTGTCAATTATTTCAGATCTCCAGGTACACACCAAACCAAACCCACCCTTAGGGAGAAAAAAAAAAAGTTATTTACAATTTACTCCCTAAAGTTTGACCATATCTTCATTTTGGTCCATCAAGTTTACTTTCTGCTAGTTTCATGCATAAACTTTGATCATAGTGTTACGTTAGTTCAAATATAATGTTGTCGTTTGTTTCGTGGATGGAAATTTACACGTGTCAATTTAGGTCATGTTAGTTGCATTTGTTATTTTTCGCCTTAGATGCACTTGCTATTTTTAGTCTTAAAAGCAAATGGTGGCTTGGATTTTGTCTAAAATGGTAATGGAATTTAAGGGTGTTTTCGATCTTAGTTGAGAGAGAAACTAAGGTATCCAAACTTTAAACCAAATATAAAAATTCGGTTTCTGTTTTTTAAACTTTCTAAATCCAAATTTGAACCAAATTTTTTGTTCTTTTATTTTTTTTCCATCATATTATTACTTTGGTTCAAAATTTAAATTTGTCGTTTGTTTCTTGGATGAAAATTTACACGTGTTATTTCAGGTCATGTTAGTTACACTTGCCATTTTTAGTTTTAGAAGCAAATGGTGGCTTGGATTTTGATTAAAATAATAACGGGATCAAACTTTATGCATGGAACTAGCAAAAATTTAACTTCAGGAGTAAAATGATAATGCAATCAAACTTGAGGGGCTAACATTGGAAATAATGCCAAAGAGAATAAGAAACTCGTTGACGTTAGGGTACTTTGCACCGTACGTTGGGACCTGGCTTCTTAATTAATCTTTCAATCATTCCACGTGTTCCCATTTGGTTGCACCACCTTTGTCCCCAGACCATGGCTTTCATTAAACATTTAAAATGCCTATTTGCCTAGCTCAATACATGAGACAACCACATTTCATTATCATTATCATCACCATCACCATCACCATCTTCACTTTTTTTCTTTTTCTTTTTTTTTTAACAAAAATAACTTTTGATACAAAAATAAATCCTGGACAACAAAAATTGGGAACATGATTCGAGAATGTAACGATATCACCCATTTATTAGTTAGCAACATGTGTCTCCGTAGAAGTTTCTATTTATACAATCATATTTAAATCTATTCACAATTATATAAAAGGTAGGGTTATTATTGTCACCCCTCAAACCTCTCTCTAACATTTTTATATTGATTCAGTGCAACAGAGTCGAGTATGCGTATATTTATTCAGTGCAATAGGGCCGCGTATTTACACATTACTCGGTGCAATAGAGTCGAGTTAGTGTCTTTTTTTATGTTTCCAACAATAATTCGGTTTTATTGGACTGAGTAAATTAATCATCATATACTTGTCCGCATTATACCGAGTCAATGTAAGGAGTGTTACAGAGAACTCTGAGTTGTTGTATTTTTAATTTGTCAATTTTACCCTCATGAATTTTATTGGAAAAAAATTAGAAAATAATAATAATAAAAAAAAAAACTTATGAATAGCATAAGCAATGAGACCCAATCCCTTGGTTTTAGTAATGGCAATAAATCTCCCGGCTATTATTATACACCGCATCCGTACAAACATTTAAGAGCTTAACAAAATCTTTTAGTTTTACAAAAATTAAAAAAAAGAAAGACAAGTAGAAGTATTTACATTTAAAACATATTAATTACAAGGGTAATTTTAAATATACTCACTATACTAGTCTTTTCATCTTAATTTTGAATCCAACGTGCTATTTAAAAATATTTTCTTGCAATTCACCCCATTGGATAGGCTCGTTTACTAAACCACAAAGGTAGCCAAAACATTCTAATGAAATGACTATAATCCGCAAAACTCTGAAGATGAAATAAATAGTGATGAAAAATAGTTTTTTTTTTTTTTTTGAAAAATGAATAACTAAATTGTTTAAGCAATTTGCGTTTAGTTATTAATATAATTTGCCATTACATATTGTTTACACCACACTAAATCTCTTGGAAAAATCTAAGGGAGGAATTGAGTACTAATCCAATAAGGTCAAGCCCAGAGCAAATATTTTTTTATCCACTAGCTATACACAAAAAATATATACACATATATTTGGCCCAATTTTTAGCCCCCCCAACCCAGCCCACTGTTAACTAGTCCACTCTTAAAACATTTAGCCCCTATTTAAGTTTTTAAATTTTTTTTTTTTTAAAAGTCAATTTTACTTTGATACTTCTCAAAATTCATTTCACTTTACTTTCTTATAAAAGAAAATTAAAACAGTATAACTTTAAATCCAAAAATCAGAATTAGATAAAAAAAAATATTTGAAACCTACTCGTCAAGATCTATAAAATAAGATCTATTGTGACTATTTTTTAAGATTTTTTTTGTTAGTTTTCTTGAATTGATTGAAAAAATTTCAAACAAAAACCAAAGTCAACTTTTCAACTTACTTTCAGAATTCCTAACAAAAAACCTCAAAAATTAACTCAAAACTTTCACCAAACAAGGCCTTAAACGTTTAATAGCCGAGGGAGAACAAGAAAGGGTTCACAATTGAACGAATAAGGGCCCGTTTGGTTGCGTAAATTATCTGATTTTAGAATTAGTCAATTTTCGATTGAAGAATTGTGAATTTGCTCATTTATGAATAATTCAATTTTAATTCAAATAATATTTGAAAAACTTAATCGAGAAATTCTGATTGTTAGACTAAAAATATGTTCTCTATTATTCTATGTTATTTAATATTTTGTTTAGATGCATCAGCATCACGGGTATAAACTAATTTTAAAATTAGGCAATTTTAAGTTTTTCTTGAAATGACTTAATTTGAGTTTTTGTAAATCAACTTGAATTATCATATTTATAATTATTCAATTTACACAATTAAATATTAATAAATGAAAATTTTACAAATTACTTAATTATAAATTATCTAATTCGCAATTTGAAAGACAATCAAACAGGCTATAATTGTATAGTCCCATTAAAAAAGGGTGATATTATTTATACCCTTTAATTTTGTCACAAACACCACCATCTTTAATTTGATAAAACTCATTTTTTAACACTCCACTTTTTTGCCACAAACATCCTTTCACTTAACCATTACTTAACTTATTTATCCAATGCTTAAAACATTAACTTATCTATTTATTTATTTTTTAATAAACTAATCAAACATTAACCCAAATAATTAAACATATATCTCTTATTTCCCCCATTCACAATCACATTTCATTGCTTCAAGTAAAAAGATAGAGAGAGAAAAGACTCACTTTTTTATCATTTGAGCTCTCAAAATCAAGAAATCACAATCAAATCGAAGCACAAACATTATTGGTGAGAAGTTTGAAGCTTGGATTATGATAAATAAAAAGTAATGTTCATGAAATGGTGAAGAAAGAGGAAGTTCAAAAAAAAATTGGTGATAAAATTTCACTCCAAAATGAAGCCAAAGATGTATTATAATTATTATTATTGGTATATTAATGTGTATATTAGTTATCATATATCATTTTATAACATTCAAATTGAAACAAAGATGTAATCCTCAAAATATAGTATAAAACGAGTTCTGTCCAGGCTTGACTCGCTTTATATAAGGAGAATAACCTAGTTACAACTCTCCTCAAATAAGACGAATGTGTAAAGACACACTCACCCCATGTGAGATAAGTTTGTATTATTAGGCAAGTTACTTATAACACATTCACCTAATGTGGGGTGAGTGTGTGTGAATCCACTCACCTGTCATTAGGTGAGTCTAATTTAGAAATACTCCAGTACACTCTGCACTCCATTATTTTATATTATGTGAGTCACTTACAACACATTCACCTAATGTGGAGTGAGTATGTATGAATTTACTCACCTGTCATTAGGTGAGAGACGAGCGGAAAAATGTGAGAAATCTTCTTCTCTTTTTAATTAAGGTTTGTATTAACTTTTAATTGGGTGGTGGGTGTTTGTGATTAAAAATTGACATGAAGAAAGTGCTTGTGACAACGATAATGTTAATGACATAAATGATGAGTGTAAATAATGGCCCCCTTAAAAAAAAAAAATTTGTGTGCTAGCTAATGTCAGAATCAACATTCACCCAGCACCACTCGTTCAAACAAATGAATGTTAATTAAAAAAAAATTACCCCTAACTTTTTTATTCTTTCCAAAGCTAAAATAACTTTTCTCTTTCTTTCCTGTGTTGCAGTGCCACTTGCCCCTAATCCTTTTGACTTTCATCTGCATTGCCACTGCGGACCATTTCTCAAGAACTTTATTTATCTTATCCATTTAATATTCGTCCCTTTCATCCTAGCAGGTGGGTCCATGGTCTTACTGTTTTATTTTTTATTATTTTTACTCCTTACTTTATTTTTGTTTATTTTTGCTCCTTACTTTATTTTTGTTTATTTTATTTATATTCACATTTTGTATTAATTAATAAGTAAATATATTTAAATTTTGTTATTTGTGAAAGTTTTGGCACTACTCACTTGAATGATAAAAGCTGTGTGAATAGTGTACTCAGTACCTTTGAGATAAATCTTCAAACTCCTAAATGTTAATTTAAATTTAAGTTAAATTCGTGATAAATTTATCAATAGGTTACTATTTTTGTTATTGAAATACTGAGTTATTGATCATTAGTAATTTTGAATTTGTTAGTTTTTTTTTGTTTTTTTTTATGATTAGTTTTAAGTTAGAGATTACGGCTTAATATTGATTTAGGTTAAGTTAGTACTATATTTAAATGTTGTATTGTTGATTTTGTTAAGTTTTATCATTAATTTAAAATAAATGATTATGTATGTTAATAATTTTTTTAGGTTCTAAACTACAGAATAACATCAACCACCAAACAAAAAGGAAAAACTATTTTTTCATTCCTTGAGAATAAGAAGAAAACGAGTGTTGATCATTCTAATGTTAATAATCCAGTTCCCAATTTTCAAACTACTATATCTCAAGTTGATGAGGAAAGATAATTTAGTATTGAATGAGATCCTAGGTTGCGCAAACAAATTTGTGAGTACCCCATTAATGAACATGAAGATATTCAGATAGCTTACATGAATTTGGGCCCTTATCAACCTAAATTATCTTAATATCCCAAGTTATCCCAAGTTTACATTTGGAAAACAAAGTGTCGATTTTAGTTTATTTTTTAGTTCAAAAAATTCCTTGGCTAGAGTACGTGTACTCCTTTAAAACATAAAGTATATTTTTTTCCATGATTTCTCTATGATTATTCAAGTAAGTCAGTTAGTCAATCTGTACTTATAGATGATGGATTGAAGAATTAGAAGATAGTGAATCATGGAGACAAATGTGCATTTTTACTTAACAATGGAATTGCACATAGTTAATGTGTGGCTTGTCTTGACAATTTGAAAAGATCATCCCAACATATTAACACAATGATGAATGCACAATCAAAGGAGGATATTTCGAAAACGACTAAAAGGAGTTATTTCTTTTCAAGGATCTGGGTTTGAAAGCCATGATGAAAGTTCGACTACATTAAATAAAAAAATATTTATTGAATTATTGAAATACAAATCAAAAGGGAATGAACTTTAAATGTTGTATTAGACAATGCTAAATTTTTTTTGAAAGATACAACTTTTCGAAAAAAAAAAAACTAGAGTATGCATATTCTTGCTAATAGAGTTAAAAAGATGATTTGTGAAGAAGTTCGTGAAGGCAATTTTTATATTCTTGTTTATGAATCCCAAGATGAGTTTAAAAGATAGTGAATAGCCTTTGTGTTAAGATATGTCAAGCTTAATGGCTCTTTAAATGAGCGTTTTTTTAACATAGTGGGTGTCGAAATTACATTGACAACAACTCTTGAAAATGAGATATCTTTCTATTCAAAATATGCGAGGTCAAGGGTACAACAATGCAAGCAATATGCGGGGTGAATGGAATAGTCTTCAACTGATGTTTCTTAAAAAGTGTCCATATGTCTACTACATGCATTGTTTTGCTCATAAACCTTAACTAGCATTAATTGCATGCAGTAGTAAAAGATGAACCTCATGTTTGGCAATTTTTTTCTTATTTGACTTGTATTGTCACTCTTTATATGGCAAACTTTCTGTCATTAAATATGAACCTTATAGCAGCGACTGACTTTTGCCACCACTACTTTTATAATGTGTGGCAATAACTAAGCCCCGCCACTATTGATCTTTAGTGACAGTCTTGCAACAACACAAATATTGTCACTAAATATTTTTAGTGGCAATACAAAAAGGACCAGTAACAACTTGTCTTGCTACTGAAAGCATAACTTCTTGTAGTGCTATATTGCCATTGAATTTTGTTGGCTACAAGCATTTATAAAGTCACCCAAATTGCCAGAAGTTTTACGTTTTCTTATACAAAAGCATTTGACCTTTTGGAGGTAGTTAATGTATTTCACTTAGGATTTGTTATCTGATGGAGACCCAACCACTTGAGTCAGTTTATTTGGTGAAGCTAATTTTGGCACCCACATCTTTTAGAAAGCTTAAAGGGTTGAGCTCTCTTGAACTCTTTAGAGCCTAAAGTTTCTTTGTTTCTTTAGAATAAATATATGTATAATATGTAAGTATCTCAATAATGGTTGTTAGGTTTATATTTTTAGTTGGCTTGATTCTGATGCCAAAAACATTTTTTCTGTTGTAATTGTTTGAGTCAAATTAAAGATTTGAAGATGCAATAATTAACGAAAACTCGCCGAATTTATCGGATGCACCGCACATAATTTTAGACCTATGGTAAGTTGAGTATATGGTTTGATCCAAAATATAGGTGGTGGTTGAGCTTAAAATTTGAATTTAAAAGTCTTTTGAGTCAAATCTATTTTTAAGTATTTTTACCAAGTTCTGTCGTAATCTGAAAAGGCCTAGTTGACACAAATTATTGAGGAAATTTATTTTTTTCATGTCTAACATGTTTCATAAAGTTGCTTCTGAAATTTGAGTCGAATTAGTGCCCTAACAAATTTAATACGTCAAAATAAATTAAAAAAAAAGTTTATTTAAATATATAATTTTATTAATTAAATAAAAAAAGGAAAAGTCAAAAAGTCAAAGCCACTTTTCTTCCTTTTATTCCTGCGCAGCATCATTAATGGGCCTAGCCCATTCTTAAGTCAAGTGCACACTATTTACAAAGAAGGAAGGCAGCGCAGTTTTTAAAGGGTTGACCACTACACCTCTCGCTAATGTGTACTGGTCCGGCAAAAGATTTTTTCATGTAATTGCTTTTTCGAGATTTTGAATTGGTTCAATATTTTTGAGATGTACTGGTCCGGCTTGTAGTTTTTTGAGCACGAATTTTTATCACAATTTTTTTTTAATATTTTTAACTTATTTTAAAAAGGATTTTGACTCTATATTTTTTCTATAAATATAACTATTAGTTTGAGTAAAAAATACATAATTCTAGAGAGCTTTTTGAGACAAAAAAAAATATCTAAACGCTAGAATCAATTTTGGAGAGTTTTGAAATACCACATAGGTTTTGTTTACATGCCATAGGAGATCTTATTATTCTTCAATTTTAAGAACTAGAGTTTTAAATGTTCACGGTCCTGCGGGAGTGTCTTTGGTTGCGATTGGAGACGGAGTGAGCGAAGTGGCTAACGCGCGATAAGGGAAATCACAAATGAGGGTGAAGAATTGTGATCAAGTGCGTAGAAGGAGGCAATGGGTAAGTCAAAAAAGCGGGAAGCGTTATGCCATGCCAGCTGCGGTTAAATTCTATGTTCAAGGAATTGAAGGGACTGTTGCATGAATTGTGGGGTAGCAATTTTGGTAAGTCATTGAGTATGTAATTCTGTTTTTATCATAGTGAAGCACTGTCAGTTAGTCCCGAGAATTAGTCTTACGCAAGTAGGGATACCTCATAAATTCCTGAAATTGTGTTATTGATTTTTGTGTATTTGCTTGATATAATTGTTAAACAGCACAACATAGGTTTCGACAGTAAAATTTATTAAACCTAGGGTTTTAATTCCGCTTATCAAATCTAAATTGTTTTTTTGATAAAAACCCTAAAATCAACCTAGGCAATACGATTTCTTAATTTTTCAATGGTTGATGGTATAACTTTAAATTTTTTGCCAAAATATGTCAAAATATAACTTTAAAGATATCCCTTATTAGGTAAGAGTATTGGATGTGTATTGAGCTTTTCTATTTGTTGCTTTTAATGTAAACCTTGACCCCTATCACCAGATTACCAGTTATCGTATTACTCTTTAGGCCATAAATTATATTTATGAAGTTAAGGACCTTTGGCTAAGTTAGTTTGAATGTTTCTAGTGCCTTAAATTTATTCAGTTTTTGCCTTTCTAATCTTATATTTTGTCACTATTGTACTCATTTGCTAGAAAATGAAAATATTAAGTATCAGTTAACTCACATGGAATTCATCTTAGATTACCTGACATGGAGAGCTATGCTTCTCTCTCACCCTTGGATATTCCTAGTTATGGAATTGGCTTATATTATCTAGTATTGTTGACAATTAATGTGTTCTTTCCTTATAATATGTTTTACTTAGTTTCTACAACTAGTTATGACTATAAGTTACTTTTTATTAATGCAAAAAAGATGACATAAATGATGCTTGAGCGCATTGTCTACATTGCTGACTAGCTGTTGTTTATGCGTATTAAATAGATATAATATGATTGCTCTTTTTTCCTTGGATGTTGTTTGAGAATAAAAGAGAAAAAAATTTTGCTTTTAATTGACACATATTACTCTTGGAAGTAAGAATGTCATTTTTATTTTTTTTTGGTTGTTTCACACAATGCTTTGAAATTGACTTCTCAAATGATATCCTTGAGGGTCGCCTCATTACTACCATTTATTACTCTTTCATGATAGTTTACTATTAGTCTTTAATAATAAAGAGTCAGTCAAACTTGGGACGATAATGACTTTACTTCTTCTAATTATTACAAATGATTCTTATTAGTGTTTTGAAAAGAAGCTTTGTTAAAAACGGTAGAATATCGGTAATTTGAACAATAAATTTATTCAATAAGAAAAGTGGATAGAACAACAAATGTAATAAGTCTACATTGTATATAATTAGAAACACCTATGCAGATATAATGTAATTTCTAGGAGAAATTCTAATTACCTCCATAACAATATATAATAATAATAAGAGAAAAAATAAAGTGCAGCGGAGAAATATTAGGCGAATATCATCTTTTCTTATTCAAATATTTTCAGTTGATTCGATTCTAGAATATGACACTCCGGGCGTCGAGAATAGACTCGAGTGTTCTTCGGAAATTAGACAATATATAAAATGAATTTTTGAGATAATTAAAAAGTTAGAAATTCAGGGGGAGTACTAGAATTTTCAAGGTAAAAGTCTTCTCTCAAACCAATGGAAGTGCAGGCCTATTTATACTGCTAAGGGGGGGGGGTTTGTCGCACGACAAACCCCCACAATATCATGGTTTATCATATGACAAACACATGAAATGATGGGATCTGACACAGTGATGGTGTCAATGGGTGGTTGATTTGTGTTGAGTGGGTTTGTCATGTGACAAACCCTCTTAATAGGCTAGTTTTCTGTGCTACAAACTCTCCCAAAGCTTGCCCTAGTGTGTGGGTGAGTTTTGAACTCAATGTGAGCTCTCTAGGAGTTTTTAGGATTCTTGCGATGGTCGAGAATTGGGGTGTCTACAATAACAGCAGAGGTAACTTCAATATTATGTTTAAGTAACGTATATATATATATATATATATATATAAATAAAACAGAGTTCTTGAAATATCATGAACTCATAATCCCGATTTATGGCTTAGATTTTTCCAAAAGCTATATCAACGTGTTCAAATTACGTATTGCCTTTTTGTTCCCCCACTGTAGACACCCCGATCCGTGACCCCCGCAAGAACCCTAACGACATTCGAGAACTACTGTTTTTAGGTCCGGGACCCACCCAAGCACCCGAAACTACCCTTGGTGGGTTTGTTGGCCAACAAACATTTTTTTAGAGAGATTGTCGCACGACATATCACATTGTCGCGCGACAATCCCTGATATGTCGCGCGACAATCATGTCTTGTCGCGCGACAAACCCCTCTGCACCCGACCAACCACTTCTGACACATCACAGTGTCAGAACCATCACTTCAGCCGTTTGTCGCGCGACAATCATTCCTATGTCGCGCGACAAACCCCTCTGCACCCAACCAACCACTTTCTGACACATCACAGTGTCAGAATCCATCACTTCAGCCGTTTGTCGCGCGACAAAGAGATATGTCGCGCGACACTTGCCCTTTCTGGGGGAATGTCGCGCGACAATCTCTCCCGAGCACTATAAATAGGCCAACACCCCCAAGGGTTCTAGGACGGTAACTTCTCGCCACAATTTCTATACTATAATTCCTTATTCTCTCTCTCATATTTTCTAATCTTTAAGCCTTCTCCGGAAGCATCTGCGATAACATTTATTTCCGCAAGAGTCTCGGATCTAATCTTGGCACGCGGAGTGCCACCTTCTAGAGTCAGACCGCTAGAAATATTTCTAAGAGGAAAAGCTAATATTCGCCGGAGGTCTTCTCTGCTGTATTATATTTTCTCTCTCTTATTCTTATATATATCGTCGGGAAGGTAACTAAAGTCTATTCTAGTCTTACCAGGTCGATCCCCGTCCTAGTAAGCGAAGTGGCGACATAGTTGTGGTAGATTCCTAACGCGCTCGAAAAACAGGTTTTCATTAGTTATTTCCAGAAAGCAGTAGAATATCAGTAAAAGCATCCAAGTTTTCCAACATAGAATAAACATATAAGACCACTAGAGACCGAAAGGGCGGAATGGGTGCTTAACACCTTCCCAAACCGTAATATAGTTCCCGAACCCTATAGAATCCTGGTTTCGTAGACAAACGTGTAAAGAAAGGCTTATCTGTAGCCTTCCCTCTTACACAATCATTTTGTCCGTTTTCTCTTAAAACGTACTGGCGACTCTGAACGAACCCTCTTGCATCTAGAAATAGAATAGAGGGACTCCCGATATGAATTATCAACACATAGAAGCAAATGGAACGACGAAATCCTTTCCGATGTTTCAGACGCCCACCAACGGGAACGAGAACCCGGGGGTCGCATTTGCGGATTCTCACACCCACCCACTGTGAGAATCCGGATCTCTGACATGTCCTTCTCGATTTTCCTAATTTGTTTTAAGTTTGTTGGTTTATGAAAAACGTGTTTTTAGAGTCGCTAGTTTGTTTTGCCAGGAAACAAAAAAAGGTTGTATAAAAGACAATCCGAAAATGAACTATCTTTCATACATTTGAAACAAGAGATTTATTTAATAACTTATTTTGCTAAGGTTCAGGAACTAGGTTACAAATTAGGAAGGTATTAGACACCCAATTCTCCCTTTCAGTATCTTAATGAATCATGTATTCAATTTCTATTTTAGATATCTTGCAAGTAATTTGAATTGCTTTCAGAGTAGTCCTTTTGGATAAATTCTATTTCAAATTGTATTTATGAAATCAGACTCGAGCTTTGCGAGCACTTACATACTCATTCGAGGAATGAAATCAGAATCTCGTAGTTCCACTTGTTTGAAAACTGTTTTTGTATTTGTTTTGTTTTGAAAACATGTCAAAATGGATTTTAGTTTTCTTAGAAAACTTAGAAAAGACTGATTTTGAAAACAGTGAAACTTCTTTGCAAGTTATCTAATTTTCAAGATTAAAACTGATATTTAAATTGATAATTGAAATCAGAAGAGTTGTAGAAAGACTTACCTTGATGCGCTTGAAGAAGAATGGAGATTGCTTGCCTTGATTTCCTTGCTTGCTTGCTTCTCTCTCTAGAACTTTCTTTCTCTCTAGAATTTTCTCTCTCTAAGACTTTCCCTCCCTAAAGCTTTCTCTTTCCACTTTCTCCCTCTCACTTTCTCTCTCTAAAAACTCTCTTATTATTTTGACAGAACTTCCTCCTCTCTAAAAAAACTCTATTAAGTGTTGATGAATCACAAATAAGACCCAAGGGGTCCTATTTATAGAGAAATCCTGCTGAAAAAACTCCAAAAAGGGGTAGCCACAGGAGTTGCGGCTTGGGCATGCAGTTGGCAGGCAACCATGTGGCTAGGAGGTAAGCGAGGTGGCAACATTAGTCTTGGTAGATTCCTAACGGATTCAAAGTCGAGATTTTTCCTAATAGTCTTCTATATGCCTGATGACTCAAGACTTGATACATAATGCTCATTTTGTATGAAAACTAGATTTACACGAGAGTCGTGGATTTGAGTGTTCATACCCACCAAGAGTCTTATACGTAATAATGGTACATAACTAAAAAACTGGAATTGAGACCCTCTAAAAGAGGAAGAATCAAGAAAAGAATCCTTTCTGCAAATGTGATAGCAAAGGGCCCTACTCAATAAAGGCTGGTGGGTGCTTACTCTCTCATTTAGTTTATCGTTTTGTTCATTGGAATGTGAATTTAGTTTTTATTATGTCGATGTTAAATTACGATGTCAAAGTCTCTGATCCTATAGTGCATTTGATGCGGTTTAGCCGGGGACAAATAGCATTTTGACGGAAATGTGACAAATCTTGAAATCTTTGTTTAGAGCTGTTTTATGACAATGAGAAAAACATTGAAAATTGTGAATAAGAGATGCGCGCCATTTGTCAAATTTAGTGTAAGAGATTCTAATCCTTATTCAATTTCGTTCATTCGTTTATTGAAGTCTCTCATTACTTCAGTTAATAATGCAAGTATTAATAGTTTTCTCTCTTTAACTAGTGACCAACTATATACTTGTTATTGCCAATTTCTTCTCGTTTATTGATACTCTTACTGTCTTACGTGGAGTTACTACTACAACTGGCTTAAATAGATTACATTGCAATATCTCATTTGTAGTACAAAAGTGACTTTATAGTTATTTTAGTAATTAAATAGTTACTATGGATTACCAATTCAAGAAAATTTTCACTATAAAATATAATATAGCTTGACAATTGATCATCTTAAATTAGTAACCACTTACAGAACAAATGTGACGCGGCGGTCCCATTAAACAGGTGTATTTAGATTCCTACTATGAATTTGAAATAACTATTCGTATTACAGTACATTTTTGTTAATATTTTAAGTCCAAGCATTGATTATATTTAGTAGTGGGAAATGTTGTGAGGTGATCGACATGTTATATGCGAATGGAATATAGGGTAACTTTGACATTCAGACAAGACAAGTTTCATCAGTAGTTGTAATTTGCTAAAGGCTGACAAAAAGTAAAGTTTTGTTCAACAAAAAGAAGAAAAGGAAAAGAAGCAGCAATAATATAAGGTAAACATATTAACAACACAATTATTATTTTTTTAGAATATAATATTATTTTAAAAAAATTGTATTATATATTTTAAAAGTTGGCAATAATACCACCTAATATATAATAAGGAAAAAGGAAAATGAGCCAAAAAGTATTGCGCAACAATATTTTTCACAAAATATCCAAAAAATAATATATTTATGAATGAGGGCCTGTTTTTTAATATTTTTCTAAAATAAGGAATTATTTTTCAATTTTGTTTTATAATTAAGGCTTTGATCAAAATTATGTTATGTGCAAATTGAATTTTTTACAAAATTGTGTTTCACGCAAACTTAACTTTGCAATCCATAAAAATTTAATGCAAATTTGTTTTGCATGATATTTTTATATTTTTTAACAAGTATATTTAACCATGCAATCGTAAAGCAACATCAAATAAACTCCAACACATAATAATTTATTATAAAACAAAGAGTGTTAACTTAACTTTGCGTAACTAAAAAAAAAATCATTATGTGCATAATAAATGGGTTTAAATTTAACACTAGTTAAAATAATTCTAAAACACTGTCAATTTAACACTTGACATAATATTATGCTAAAAAACATTATGTGCAAATTCAATTTCTTACAATACCGTGATATAAAATAATTCAAAAATTTACTGCAAAATTAATATTGCACTCCTTTTAAAATTTTAATGAAATGTAAGCTTTTAATTTATAAAAATATTATTCCTGATTCTTTTGTAGAAATTTTTTTTTTTATTTTTTTAAAGAAGTCCCATTTTTGAGAGAGAGAGAGAGAGAGAGGGTTTGAAAATTTAGATACCTTCCAGCTGTGTGAATAGAGAAGGCCCTGTTGAGACACTGAGCTAGCAGAGCTCTTACAATGGGGGAGCTTGATCTGCTGCGTTGCATTAATAACATCAACAGCAAATTAATTATTTAAGGAAAGGAAATTAAATAAAAGACGGAATGAGATCGATCCCAAATATTACTTCAAATCGATCCCAAATAAAAGCAATATTCTACAATATTGCTCTAATTAATAATCTTTTTCACCTAAGACATTCCTGTAGGATTTTGTTAGTAATGCACACAGTAATGCCTAATTGGTTTTTCTTGCCATGGGACACTAGAAGGACTTTTAAAAATGATTCCTTAAAGACAGTGTTGTGAGGAAGAGAACCAAAGTGGGAAGACGTATTTTCCATGCTATATATTGCTGATATATCAGAATTTTGGAATATTTGTAGTGAGTTGAATTAGTTTCGATAATTAATTATTGTCAATACATGTAGTGTATATTAGTGCATTGAATGCGGATCCATACTTGCACATGGAGAACATACATGATCAAGATCAGGCTGCAGAGAATATCAAGTAATATATTAGCGCATTTAGACAGGAACCAGATCAAACTAGAGTAACATGAATAGACAAGAACAAAATTAGCAAATAACAAGCAAAAGATATGTTGGATACCACTAAACATTGAGAAGGGGATAGGGGGTTGCATGTATTAAGGCTTGAATCTCGATCCTTGCAGAAACCTAAACATTAATACCAGTAGAATTTTTTTCCCCAAAAATTTAGTAACTGGGATGAGGAACCGTGTTGGATACCATGGTTGATAAAAAAAATCAAGTGTTCAAATTAGTGTCTATGTTTGAGTAGTTTTAAAATTTGGTATCAGTGGTTTCATTGCATCTTTTTTTTTTGTTTTGGTTCAAGGGTAAGGGCCAATCAGGGCCACCTTACACGCATCCTTGACTAGTTCCTCCCTAGGCAATCTTAATGGTGGACTTCCCCACATTAGCCTTGTGCATCTAAGAGTTTTAAACTCCGCTGATTCCCATGGAATATTTGAACCTTGGTTGATGGTTTCATTGAAAACTTTAGAGAAAAGGGTTTTGCTGTAGGTTAATAATTAGAGTTATTTATAATTTACCCCTTTGAAGTTTAACCGCTTTTGCACTTTCTTCCATGATATTCATTTTGCATCATGCAAGTCCGTAATGATTGTTCAAGTTTTCACTTTGGTCTAAAACCCAACCCGCTGTTAGGTTTTTGGAAGGGAAAAGGCCACATATCACTCCGGTCTTCAAGTCATATTAGCTGCACATGTCATTTTTAATCAAAGAAACAAATAGCATGTAGGATTTTGGACTAAAGTGAAAATGAGATCAAACTTTACAGATTGGGCGTGGTACCAAATAAAATTCATGGACAAAAGTGTAAAAGATATCAAACTTCATAAGGGTAAAATTTAAATAACTCTAATAATTAAGCTTATCTTTTGATTATTTAAAGGAACAATTTTAGATGATAAGGTTTTTTATGCAAATGAAAACATTAATGTAGATGTAATATTTCGATTACATAAAACATGAAAAACTAGGCTAAAGCAAGTTGTATCATACAAATTGATGTTGTGAAAAAGTTATATAAACTGACATCGCTAAATACAAAAAAAATTTGAACTTCTAAGCATCTTCTAGGCAAAAAGTGTTACCAAACACGCCTCTAACTTCATACTTTAGTGACGAGAATTAGTAGAAATTAAGAGAACCTCCAACCATTGTGTAAAAGTTGAAATGTTAATTCTACGTGTCAACCTATATTTACACAAAAATTGAAACTTGAAAAAAATATGCTCCAATAATACTTTTGTAATATCTTTTAGTAAAATCTGAAAAAACCAATTACATGCCAACATATGCTATGTGTAATTATTGTTTCATAATTTTTTGTTGAAGTATTTTACATATATTTTTTTATAATCAACAATGAATTGAATCTTATTTTATAGGTCATGATGATCAGATTTTAATATGTATTTTTTTTATTGAAGTCCATTATTTGGATTAAAAAGTTATTGCATTTTTTATTTTTACCGAAAAATTAAGGAGTAATAAAGTTTTCATGGCATTGTAAATTGGGGGGTCGATTTTACACAACTAACTTTTGAAAGACTGCAGAAACCAGTTTTTTTTACAAGTTTAGTAAATGTTAAACGAAATAAAAATTTATAGCACTGTTGGAGATGCTCTAAATAGCTCGTTTTTTGTTTTTTGGAAGACGTGATAAACATGATAATAATTAACACAATCATTACTACTCAAATAGGAAACAAGTTTTGCTCTCTAAACCATTGATTGTGATTAAATTATTGCATTATTAGAAAATTTAAAATCAAACATGAACTCCTAATCAAACATATTTTTTCACTTTGGCCATGCAAAATAATTAATTTTGTACTTTTTTGGTTGGTTCTAAAATCTTTTTTTTCCCTTTGGTGTACATAGATCGAATACTTATAATTTAGTTAGTAAATAATGCTATATTTCTGTAATCAGGTAAATATATCATAATTGAATTGACAAATTTTAGTTATACGGGTTAAATTTGTCCTAACAAAGATCTTATTACAAAATATCATACATGGAATTGTTATAATTTACTTACTAAATAAAGATATGTTTCTTTAATATCTTAAAGACAAGGACAAACTGTTAAAAAAAATCCCTATAGAAATCCAACTCAATATAAAAAACAAACTTTAGAAGTTAGGGGTTCAAAATCGAATTTTGTTGTGTAATTAACAAAATATGCACAGCGAAAATAATTTTCAAATAAATAGGAGGGTAAAAAAGATGTAGGGTCGAGCTACGTCATGTTAACTTCAAATCCTTGTCATGAGTAGAGCTAGTAGCATTTGTGTAGCCAACACTTTTATTTCCAATTTGAAACCGTGGCACACGTGATGCTACGTTGTAATTCATGTTACAATGTAAAGTTTTAAAGCACCTTAAAGATGTTTGATATTGTTTAATTGAGTGGTAAATATATGTTTCTTTCATATATTTTAGTAATTTAATAAATAAACTAAACCAAATAATATAAAAAAATCAAAAAGAAAAAATAGAAATTACAATAATACATTCGAGACATTACAATAATATAGTATATAGTTTGAATTATTACAGTAATACAATTCTCAACAGGGATGGAAAATGAGACTATAAATATGGTCTCACGTACATTGTATGCCATACTCACATTAAAAGCTATTATTCTTGCCAAAGCCACTTCTTCAATTCGTTTCTTCGAATTTTGGGTGAAGAGAGAGGGAGAGAGAGAGATCAAATAATAATGAGAGGTCTGTAGTTCTATTAGACTCTAGGGTTTTCAATTTTTTTGGTTTCATTTTGTCATGATGGGGCTATGGCACTCACCCAAATCCCTAATCCTTTCCATCTTTTCTTTACTCTCAGTATATAACATGATTTTATGTTCTAAGTAAATCTCTATTATATATATATATATATATATTAACATATATATGGTCTGGATCTGATGCAGATCGTCGACACACGAACAACACTTTAGCAATGAATGTTTTCTATTGCTAAAAACATTTTGGCAATGAAAATTCGTCACTAAAGTTGTCTCTGCACGAGATCTTTTTCGTATACATATAAAGGGGTGTGGTTGTAAATGGTTGTATTTGTTTTTATGGGTTGATCACACTCACTCACTGATAGAATATTTTGATAAAATTTGGTGGAAATCATAAAATATATTCAACCATTTACAAGGGGTTTATGTTCTTGGTGCTGTTCACAGAGATGCCTTATATATGTGTATGTATATATGTGCATACTAAAGTACAACATCTGTTTTTGAGAAGGCCGGTGGCAACGGTTTTCCATCCCCAATGCAATGGGGAGTTTACATTGCCAATGGAAAACTGTCACTAGATCCCCAAATGGCCCATGGTCTAGAATGGATTCTCTTATTTTTTTAGTTTTCAATCTTAGTAATTTTCTTCCGTTATTTTCCACAGGTAGCTATGTTCGCGAGAACTAGGGGAATACTGGTGATATATTGATACAAATCGTTGTTCATGACATTTCAATGGTGATAAATTTTAATGGTGATATATTGATATAGAGTGCAAGAAATAGGAATCCTCGTAATAAATTTTAAATTTCTTCTTGTTTTCTTGTTCTTGTTCTAAAGGCATTTGGAGGATGCATAAATTGATATCTGAGGACGTTGTGGTGGATGATGGAGAGGCATTAAGTTACTATGTTGGCGGGAAGGTTGTTTCAAATTATGATAGCCAAACGGTTATTTTCAATACTGCCAATTTCCAATTACATTCCTCTGTCTTTGGTGACTTTTTTTTCTTTTCAATAAGTTTCTATTGCTTCTGGAAACTTAAATGCATTGATCAATCAGGTTCTTTGCATTTTCCTGAAACAATAGAAGGACATTTGCAATATGTGATGTTATTTCAAAGTATATTCTTTTCTGACTATTCACTCTCATCGGCAGAAATTGAAGAGCGGTTATTATAAGAAAGGCCGCGAAATCATTTGTTCGTGCTGCAACAGTAAGGTACTTCGGTTACTTCTTCAATCGGAAAATTCTGCACAACTCTTAAATGTTTGTTGGCCTCATATTTACATATTTATATTGGTTAATCATCAAAATATTTAATTTATAGAGTATTGATTGAAAATGTTGATGTTTCTTTACCTCTATGAACAGGTCAGCCCCTCACAATTTGAAGCCCATGCAGGGTGTTCTCAAAGAGAGCCAACTACAAATAGTATCTCACTGCCAAGCACCATCAAGGGCAAGTGGTACTGTAGATACTGTACAGAGAGATTCGATAAAGAAAAGCTTTTGTAGCAAAATGCAAATGCGCAGTATTGCCGTTAGCAGGGTTGCTGGTGTCGATGCACCACAAGAAATAAAAAAGAGGTGTACCCGCAGAGTGGGAACTTCAAAACAATTTGAATATAGAGGGTGCATGCTGTCAGTAGTGTGTGTGTATATATATATTTGTAAACTGTATTGGCCAATTTAACTGATATTTATGTGCATTTGTTTACTGATATATGGAACGATGTTATGTGATGTGATGAATGTACATTTGATATTTTTTTTCCTTTAAATTCAATTCCAAACAATAATTGTACTAGAGAATTCCAAGCACATGTTGATGTTGGTGAATAGTGACTTAAGATTAATATATATTACGAATATTTGTTCGTATTTTTTTGTTGTCTCTTGTTCTTGTCATATACAGTATTTGTACACATGTGAGTAGCGATGTGATCGGAATAGTTGTTCAGTGATTTTACATACTGTAAATGTGTCTATATAAATATAAATTTTTCCTATCGTATGCAAAAATGGTACCCCTCTCTCTGTCTCTCTCTCTCACTCTCCTTGCTATATGCACAAAATAAACATGAAGAGAAAATCTGGGGTCAAAAAAATAAATTAAAGAGGACCGCGCTCGATTAATTAATGTATATTTAAGAAGGGAAGTGCATTATTTCCCGGAGACGTCTATATATCGCCGCCATCTTTGAAGTTTAAAGCATTTAGTGAGGAGATTGCTTCATGGCAGGCAAGTAAGATTTAGTTAGTTTGAGATATCATTATTTAGAGAAGAGATACTACCTCCACTAACAAAATGTTCCAAGGAGAGAGAGAGAGAGAGATGAAATGAAGAGCAAAGGAAGAAAAGTCATCTTTGTATATTTAATTGAGCAGATAGTGATCTTGTTTTTTAGGATAATAATTAAATTGAACTTGTTCGTCTATTCCATCGAAATGCATTAATATATTAATTAAATTGTACTGATTGATTCGCATTTAGATCGTGGATAATGAGTAGAAAGTTTCATGACCATCCAAATTAACAACATAAAACAAAGAGAAGAACATACTACGAAGGTTCAAACAAAACAGGGCCGTATCTTTTTGGTGGATACGACAACAAAATTTCTCGACATTATTATTAAAGGTTATAATTATATATATGGATTATGTCCAAACCTGCAAACCAAATTCCAAATTAAGACCCCAACAACAGTCACCCATAAATTCTAGCATGATTTATTTGAGTTGTCTTTTTTTCTTGCTCTATGATATCTTTAAGCTTACAACTCCGCCTTTCACTCTAAGTTGCTTGCTATCATCATTGCCATTGAATTTCTTTGCTACATGCATCTATAGATATTCTCACCTAAATCGCCATAAGTTTTAGTTTTTCTTTTTAAGAAGTTGCTGGATCTTTCAGAGGTAGTTAATGGATTTAGCTTAGGGCATGTTATCCAATGGAGACACAACCACTCGAGCCAATCCATCCTATAACAAATCCTTTAGTGGTTTATATATATATATATATATATATATCCCTTGTATAGGGCTCGTTAGTTTGGTGATGCTAATTCTTGCACCCATATCTTTTAAAATGCTTAAAGGGTTGAGCCCTCTTGAACTCGATCTTTAGAACCTAGAGTTTCTCAATTTCTTAAGAATAAATATATGCTTAATATGTAAATAACTCAATTAGAGTTGAAGGCATATGCACAATTCATGTTGGTAGTATTGATCATCTTTGCTCATATATCACTAGTAAAGAGGGTTGAAGAACTTCGTTGCAGATTATTGAGTAACTTTTTACTTGAAACTCCAATTTAGATTATATATATATATATATATCAACGGAAATAGGATTTGACAATCTAAAACTTTGCTCTTTAAAGTTTATCCAAATTATGAATGGAATAATACCAGAAATTCATCGAAGATAGCAGTCTGCCAAAACATTGCAAATTTCGTTATGAGCAGATTGGCTAATTGAATTACTTTGCATTCAGTTATGATCCCATAAAAAGCTAGAATTAGGGTTTTGGTCAAAATACGAAAGTTGTAGCCGAAAAAGAAATCTATCAAATGGTTCAAATGTGAACTCATTTAGACATTAGATAAGAAAGTTATGACTTTCCAAAGTTGGCCAAAAACTCTTTTCATAAAATACTCAATTCTCACTCGTTAGAACCACCAAATTCAACCAAGGCTTTTCGAAATACGATCCAACCATGCACGCATACATAATATCATTAATATAGCTAGTGGGAAGCGTCAGTCCCATCAAAATTTACCCAGAAATCAAGAACGGCTACCCAAGAACTACAATTAAACAAATAAGACAAATTACGAAAATGATTAAAGAAGCAATCAACATATGATTTCAGGATGGGCATTCCAAGGAATTCCATTCCGACCAAAACACAAACTTCTAGAGGGATATGATACATAGTCTAGGGGCTCAAACGTTGTATTATTTGGATAGAAGGAGTTATGACTGTCTAAATTTAACCAAAATTTCGTTTGATAGAAAGTCCAAATATAGCTGTCAACACTTCAAATTTTATCCAGACCATCTGAATTGCGATTCGACCATGCACTCAAGTGTAAATATGCTATTGAGACATGGTACAAATGACCAGACCATAAAAGTCATCCCTATTCCTCAATTCACTATCCAAAGCAAGAATTGTGAAAAATTAGGCCAATACTGTGGGATTAACAAGAAAACCAAAAAAGGGGAGTGAGAACCCGTATTTTTTACGTTGACCTGCGTGGATGAACTATTCCTCTAGTTTATCATTTATTTGGAAAATAGTTTGTTATTTTTGGAAAAAAGGTGATGGGTTTGTAAAGGAAATCAGAGTTGTTAGTTTGTTTTACTAAACAAATAAAAAATGTGAAAGTGAAAGATGAACATTTATGGACTTAAACGACCTCTTAAACACAATTAATGTGAATCTAACTAATTCGAAGGTTCAGGGAATTAAGTTATGAATCGGGAAGATGTTAGGCACCCAATTTGCCCTTTCAATCTCTGAATAGGAATATGCGTGTAATTATAATTGAAAATTTGCATGCTTATTGATATTATTGCACTTTCAATCCATAGTTTTAGGAAAACAAGGATTTGTGGATGGGGTTAGAAAGCGTGTGTTTTGTAATTCACCCGTTTGATTTTATTATATATGATTTGAAAAAGTGATTTGATAATGATAAATAGAAAAAAAAGTGTTTTTGACAAAGCTTAGGATTTTTCAGAAGCTACTTTGATATGGAATCGGATATCTGGTATAATTTTTCGTCATTAGTGTATTGCATAAAAAACAGCATAAAGAATCTAATACTCTCGTAGGATATTTACATTACCGCGATATAGGAAATAACATCCTAACTCACCTAAACTACCTAACAATAAAACGGTTTTAAAATGGTTATAGTGTTGTAGGAATTCTATCTATTCATTAGATGAGCCCTTTAACTAGGGTAAATACTATAAATAGGGTTTAAAGGAAGCCCATATGGCCCAAATACATAATTTACACAGAAATCCCTAATATTTCTATCTAGAAGCACACTTATCAATACTCCCCCTCAAGTTGGTGCGAAGATATCCGTCAGGCCCAACTTGCTCACTTGAAATTCGAACGGTTGCCTCAAGTAACAGGCCCTTGGTCAAAATATCAGCAACTTGTTGATTAGACGGAACAAAGGGAGTACATATAATTCCTGTTACCTTCTAGTTTCTCTTTGATGAAGTGCCTATCAATCTAGAGTCAACATGTTTTGTTAAAAACCTATCATGTAAGACCGGATTGTGGGCAATACTGGTTTAAGGAAAAGAGTAGCAGCCTTGTTATCGCCCCTCAGTATACCTCCCCCTGATATTTACTTCATCGGAAGACTTATTGAAAAGCCTTTTGAGTTCCTCTAAAAACCTTACCAAGACAAAACCTTGGGAAAAATAAACCTTGTAGGAAAAGAGTACCACAGTGTGAAAATTTCCTATTTCACACACTCCTTGAGCCATTACTTCGATCTAAGTTGGAAAAGCTCAGCACCCTTCTGCACTGCTTCGAAATATGCCTTAGACAACACTTTGGTGAACTTCTTGCTTCTCCAAAGCTGTAACCAAGTTGCCCCAAATCAACAAAATGTACAATAGCCAGACGTAGACCGTCTATCAGTAACCGAGCCATTTAGCCCAATCAGCATCGGTGTACACCTCTATCCCTCTTTTATCGTTCTTCTTGAAGAACAGACCTTTCCCTGGGGAGCCTTTGAGGTAACGAAGAATACGGTACACCGCCTCTAGATGCTCTTCACATGGTGAGTGCATGAACTGACTAACCATGCTCACAGCGAAAGCAATGTCAGGGCGCGTATGAGACAAGTAGATTAGTTTCCCAACTAACCTTTGGTATCTCCCTGTTTCGACTGGAACACCATCTTTAACCTTTGATCTCCTAGCTTGGTACCCAGTTCTATGGGAGTATCCGATGGCTTACACCCACTCATCCCAGTTTCTGACAGCAGATCCAGGTTAAATATGCCTGATTTTCGTTGTGATACTACAATACCACTTTTTGAGCGGATTAGTATTCCACCTCCATTCCAAGGAAGTATCGTAAACAAAAATTCGATCACCAAGATCCTTAATCTCAAATTCTCTGGCAAGATTTCGCTTCAGGCGATTCTCTTATTTCTTCAACATCATCCCCTATTATGTCAAAATCATATCATCCACATAAACAATGAGACCAGAAAGTTCGTTTCTTGTGGACGTTTTAGTGAAGAGGGTATGATCAGACTGCCCTTGATTATACCCTTGGCCCTTGAGGAACTTCGTTAATCTTTCAAACCACGCTCTAGGGGATTGTTTAAGGCCATACAAAAACCTCTTTAACTTGCAGATTTTTGTCCCAAATTTCTCAGTAAAACCAGGAGGAGGTTCCATATAGACTTCCTCTTCTAGGTTTCCATTCAAGAAGGCGTTCTTCACATCTAACTGATTCAGAGGCCAGTCCAAGTTAGCTGCAACTGATAAGAGAACCCGAACTGTATTTAATTTTGCCATGGGAGAAAAAGTTTCGGAGTAGTCGACTCCATACGTTTGAGTGAAGCCTTTAGCCACCAGACGAGCCTTGTACCGTTCCACTGACCCATCTGAGTTATACTTCACAGTGAATACCCATTTACAACCAACCACTGTCTTTCCTTCTGGAAGCTTTACTTTCTCCCAAGTAGCATTCTTCTCCAGCGCTCTCATCTCCTCATACACCGCTTCTCTCCACTCCGGAACATTTAACTTCGAGCATCCTGAACATTGTTAGGAATAACCACATTCGACACACGAGAGATAATCTCATGCAGAATAGGAGGGTGAGATATTTTTATATGACACAAAGTTCGAAATGGGCCTTATATTTCTTTGGGAGATTTCGTACACAAATGCTCTGACTCCTTTTCTAAGAGCAATAGGCCTCAGATCAAGTTGATCAGATTGAGTTGACTCGATATTGGTTTGAGAACTACCTTCAGGTATCTCGGAATATTTGATCTCGTCATCGTGAGTATCATTAAATGATCCATCTCCAGGTTGGATTCTTGGGGTTGCAGAGGGATGGTTTCTTTCCTTCCTTACATTGTTCTGGATTTTTCCTAGAATAAACAAGACCACGACAATTTATACCGTGAAAATTTCTTTTCACACATCTCTAACGGGGAAGACTCCATCGGTAGTCAATCCGATTTTGGGATGACACTAACCCTGACAAGTTGTTCAAATAGCCATTACCGTTGAACACAAGTATCTTCAACATTTAATTCATTTGTTTTCCCATATTGTGTGTGGGGGCGCAAAATTAGGTACTTGTTCATACAAAACATCAACGACTGAATTATCAAAACCGTAACCACCATCTTCACTCGTGCTCTCCCCCTGAAGATGGGAGTTGTAATAGGACCGCCCCTCGAAGAATGTAACATCCATAGAAATGTATAATTTCGGGCATTGGAAATCGGATCAATGCCCTAACATTTATACCCTTTCTGATTTGTAGGATAGCCTACAAAAATACATTTGTGTGCCTTTGGATCAAGTTTAGAAACGGGGTTTTTGGGGTCATGATTATGAATAAAGGCAACACTTCCAAATATTTTTAAGGGAATATCCCCTAATAACCGAGTGTTGACATGGAAATAGATCAGGGTGGTGAGCCCTTAAGCAATTTTATAGGGGCTTTAAATTTCAAAGTTCGTGTTGGAAGCCGATTAATAAGGTAAGTAGCAGTCAAAATAGCATCTCCCCAAAGGTATTTTGGTTCCGCACTCTGGACTTTAGTTTGAAAAATTAGAGCACGAGCAACTTCAAGTAGATGTCTATTTTTCCTTTCGGCAACTCCATTCTGTTGAGGAGTATAATTACAAGAACTTTGATGAATTATCCCATTTTTTAAAGAGCGGCTTTGAAAAAATGGAGTGTCCCCTAGCATCTTATTAATGGGAAGGGGGAATTCCTTCCATTATCACTCCGAAAAATTTGAATTTTGGTTTGAAACTGTGTGTGTATCAACACATGCAATGTATAAAAGTTTTGAAACACACTCCCAACTTCTGATTTTTCTTTTAAAAGAAAGACCCAACATACTCTAGTGTGGTCATCAATGAAAGTTACAAACCAACGTTTACCAGACCAAGTGGGCACTCTAGAGGGACCCCAAACATCACTATGAGTCTATCAAGGTGAAAGGTTGTGATTAAGATTTGACTTATATGGTTTCTACTAGAGATGGAAAGACCGTGCGTTGATGTTTTGCTAATTCACAAGATTCACACCGAAATTTAAGAAAATTTTTATTCATTAATAACTTGGGAAACAAATGCTTTAAATACTGAAAGTTTGGATGTCCTAACCTATAATGCCATAACAAAATCTGACTATCACTAGAAACAGAAATAGAATTAAAACAAGTCTGCCGGTCTTGCCTTCCAGAGGTAGACCCATTATTGAAGAAGTAGAGACCCCCATCCTGTTTAGCAACCCCAATCGTTGAGCTTCTTTGCTCTTATGAATTTGAATCCTGAAATTCACAATGAGGTTTTAAGACCAAAAGTTAATTTGACAATTGATTTCTTTGATCAAGAGCTAATTTGCTAACAACCAATATATAAGATTATACGATAAATTGGGGACATGTAAGACATCTGTAAGAGTGAGAGACGGGGAGACGATTATGGTTCCTTTGCCGGCAACCGCAGCGAATGAACCATCAGCAATTTTAACCTTTTGATTCCCTGCACACGGAGTATTTGACGAAAAAAATTCCGAGATACCAGTCATGTGATCAGTATCTTGCCCCTGAATCTAATATCAAATCAGTTGCTATGGGATTTGACAAAACTACAATTAAAAAAATAGGCAATTGTAGCAGTAAACTTATTACCTGAAAAATAAAGTGAGCTATGGAACAGGAGGAGTCAGAGTTTCCTAAAGAATGGGTTTGAACCATTTTACACAGATGCTCAAATTGTTCCTTTGTGAATGGAAGTGGTTCTGAGGAAGATGGTTGCACTGAATCTGCATTGCTTTCTTGGAATGCTCGAGTTCCTCCCCTCGTTTTGTTATCACGCTTCTTCCAATTTGCTGGTTTACCATGAAGCTTCCAGCAACTATCCCTAGTATGACCTGACCACTTGCAATGATCACACCACAATTTCTGCTTTCCTCCCCTCTTATCACTGTCTACGGCTTTGTCAAGGGCTACCAGTGCAGAGCCCTCACCATCTGTACGGGGCTTTTTCCCGTTCGTCTTTCAACATCACAGATCGTCGAGCCTCTTCTCTTCGTACCTCTGAAAATACCTCTCGGATAGTGGGCAACGGTATTCTGCCTAAAATACGACCCCACCACGAACTTCGTCTAGATCTTTTCACGTTTAGTCCAGCCACGTGTGTAGAAGACAAACACCCGACCTCGCTCAACTTTCTTCTTGTAACGAGCACTATCATTCGGGTTTTCCCACTCTTCAGTTTCAAACAAGTCCAACTCTTGCCATATGGCCATCATGTCATGGTAGTAGGCTGTAACCCTACGGTCTCCTTGTTGCATCTTCCACAACTGGTTATCAGCTAAGTTGTGGTTCGAACATTTGAGAATAGTTATCTAGATCCGAGTACGTTTCTTTAACCGAGTGCCAGATATCTTTAGCGGTCGGCAGGAACATATAGGGTTTACCAAGTCCAGTCTCCATGGAATTAATCAACCACGAGGTAACCATCGAGTTCTGTGAGATCCTCGCGCCAGGACTTAAAGCCTGGGTCATTAGATCCTTGGTGGTGGTACCACTTTTATAGTCACCATTCACATAACCTAATTTCCTTTTGCCGTCAATAAACAACCTCATTGACTGTGCCCAAAACGTTCGAGATAGTTTCTTCCATTCAACTTGTGACTGATATTCCCAACGTAGGCTACCGGGGTCATTTTCACTAACAGTATAGATAGAAGCAAACTGTGCTTTCATATAGGGTCCATCTGAAGGTGTAGAAGACGGGCTTGTGGTGGAACCACTAGCAGACTCTGTGAGACCGGAGTACTAGCGCCCACCATAGCAAGTTTATAGTCCATATTTCCAGAGAATCAACGAATAAACAAACTCAGGACTGAATTATACTAATCTTGGAACAAAACCACAGCAACCAATCAACGAACCCGTTACAATAAATCTGGAATAAACAAACCGAGCCAAATTATTTTTCAGACTGAATTAATTTCACCAAACCAAGACTGGAATAAGGTGAAGAACAATTTTTTGAAGACGACCGACCCTGTAAAATTTGGCAGCAATCGGAGCATCCACGCGCCTCCACGCGCGGTGGAGAGTGACTGCGCGTGAGATCCACGCGCAGAGGGCGGTGGCGCGTGTGGGCGCGTGTGGGGTCCGTTTCCGGAGATTCTTTCGGGGTTCTACTCGTCGGACAATTCCGACCAAGCCTGTGTGGTTGGATGTTTGGAAAGGCTAAGGATAACGCACGTCGATGAGAGAAAAACAGCGGCGGCGGGAAGGTTTTTGTATTGCTGGGCAGCGACTTGTGCTAGGGTTTTCTGGTGGGGTATTGGCTAACCTAGGCTGCGTATGGGGTTCCTAACCTCCTCTGATACCATGTCAATTTAGAGGGAACCATAATTTTATTCCATATAAAATAAAGAAGAATTTTTGACTAGGTGGTCACATTATATAGGGTGGAAATAACATCCTAACTGATTCTTTGCACCTAAAACTACCTAACAAGGTGGGATTCTATAGGGCATAATTAGTAATTAAAACAAAAAACAAAAAAATCTGTTTTTAAAATACTATAAATAAAAAATAAAAGAAATATTTTTAAGTATTGAATTATCAATAGATAGATAGAAAAAAAAATAATTCTTCCTTATATATTATTTTTCCCACTGTGTTTTTGGTTTTTATGAGGCAAATACATGCTAAGCTTTTCAGGATTTTTCGGAAGTTACTTTGATTTGGAATCGGATATCTGGTAGTCCTCAAGATTCGTTCGTCATTAATGTATCACAGTTTAATGATCTAAACCAACATTGAAAAATCTAATACTCTCGTATTGGATATTTACATGAGTATCGCGATTTATAGGTTAAACTAGATACAAATGTTTAACGGTTCCTTCGTAAAACGACACTGATAAAGCTAAGCTATTTGTGCCAATAAAAAATAAAAACGAGTTTTGAAATGGTTACAGCTTGTTTTATGCATTAGGTTTGGAAAACATATTTAAGGTATGAAATATGGATTGATTTTGATATAACAACAATTTAATCATGTGATTAATCGATTATAATCGAAAAAATCAAAGACAGATAAATAAATAAAGCCAGTTGGAGTTAAAAAAAATACCTGAGAGCTTTGAAAATAGAGGAATTATATGGTATGGCACTATTTCCAAGTTCCAGAGCTGTTTAATGATCAAAATGGGTCAGTGTATGTTTATTTATAGCCAAAAAGGACTGCTAGGGGTTGTCCACTAGATAAAAAGGCGGGTTATTGTGTGGACAACATAGTGAACAGTGTTGTCCGCATGATAAGATGCAATTGTGTCATGTGGACAACATGATGAATAGTGTTGTCCAAGCGATATCACTATTTATTATGTCCTAGTTTTTGCTGTATTGGCCAAACGAAGCATCAAATTAATCTTATTTTTTAGTATGTTGTTCCCTATGATAAAACCCATCTACTAACCAAATTTGAGATCAATTGGACTTCGGGAAGGCCTCTATTTGATTAACCGAAGTGAACTTCCAGTTTGATCAATTTTCGGAGATTCTTTCGTTGGATCGACCTGATTTTTTAGTATGTTGCTCTTGATAGAAATTTGTAACAACTCTCCAAGGTTTAGGATGATCATATTTTGGGAAGGCTTCTATTAAAAGATTTCACAAGATTGACAGTTTTTTGTTTCCAAAAGCTTTCGTTTATCTTCGTAACTTCTTATCCGGGAATCCTTTTTTGCTTCCTTGTTATACCTGTATCATATATACAGAGTATGTATGCATGTATGAATGCTTGTGCATGCATTCATGCTCATTTTTCAAGAAATCAGATTCTTGTGAATGTTGCAAAATGAGATGTTCAATGGGGCACTACGTACATATATTGATATAGATTGTTGTTCATGGCATTTCAATAGAAGAAAAATTACCTTCTCTACTATGTAAGTTATGATATATTCGCATAATCTACATAATGTACTATTTATCCCTTAATTGATTGATGTTTTTCTTGTATGGTGTATTTTTGTGTAAAAGCAATTAATATAATAATTTGATTTTTAGTTTAGGCTAATATAGCTCCAGCTACATATTCAGTTACTAGACCTGAGGAAAACTGGGGTATTCATTGATTGATTGACTTGTGTATTTTTATTTTGGTTTTAATTACTAGTGAGATTTGTGGTGTATAAGCAAGAGGGAAGCAAAAGAGGGCATTGATGAGGAAGTTCTTGTAAGGAAGCTATAAGTGGAAATCGAGGCGAAGAAGCAAGGAAATGCCGGTTCTTCCTATTCCGAGGAAGAACATGCAGATGGTTTACCCATCTCAGTTAAAACCTTTTGTGGAGAATTTTGAAGAGATGTCAATGCATAGTAGTTCTACAAGCTCTGTTAATGCCGTAAAGGAGGCTTTGGATGAGATAGGTTGGCTTGTGGAATCAAAGATGAATTGCTCGTGTGCACCTGAAGAAATTTGAACTAGGGTGACTAGTAGGCCAGCGAATGCTGTTATCAAGCCCAGAGTTCTTGTACCCGAGGTAGGTACCAGTAAACAATTGATTGGGCAACTTATTAAAGAGTTTATTTGTTGTTGTAGTAAAAGAAAGAAACTTAAACCCTTCTTTTATTATAAGAAGAAAAAAAAATTGCTCAAGGATGCTTGCCAAACTTATACATGTCAATTCTTGTAGGAACTTAATTAATGTATCAATCTCATAATAGTAAACTAGTTTTATTCACTAATAATTATGCTAAAAGTAGTACATTCTTAAAAGTGTGTTAAATTAAAAAACTGAAATTAGGTAGAAGGGCTTATTATACATTGATTTTTACCAAAAATAATGAATAAATTTTTTTGAATGAAGGGCCTATTTTTAATTGGTATTTGATGAAGGGCCTTTTTTAATTGGTAATTAGTATAAGACCTATTTTGTTTTATATTTTAAATGAATGTATTTGAATAAATTTAAATATCATTTAATTAATAAAAACATGTTATGAACCTAAATTACCCATTTTTATGAAATTTTCACAAAAAATATGACCAAAGGTTATTGCAATAAAATATGAAATGCAAAGTTCTTCTGAAATATGTACTGCAATATGACTTTGCACTAAAAATTGTTGCAAAGTTCACATTGCAGTAAAATTGGACCTGAACTTTCCTAAAAATATGGACTGCAAAGTATCAGTGAAATATGGACCAAAGTTCATATTGGGAAATTAGACTGCAAAGTTCTATTGAGTCCATATTTTAATGCATATTGATATTTTTTTAGTTTATTTTAAGGGTTGGGATGTCTTTTATTAAAAAAAAAGACACATTCATATTATCAATAAAATAAAAAATAGGCCCTTTTAAAAAAAAATTATTCCTTGGCCTTATGTGAAAATCTTTCTCTAATAAGCCCTTTTTTTTAATTCTAAAAAATGCTCCTAAAACATTATCCTTAAAGGACGTGAAAGTGAAAAATGGACTTCCTTCTCAACACTGATGTTTCCTGTTTCCCTTATCCCCATGAGTTTGCTTCTAAGGCCTTTATTGTTTTAGTTATCCGTTTGCAAAACATTGTCTTCAAGGATTAATTGTCCGTTTGGAAGGATTGTTCCAATCAATGGCTGGTAATTTAACATCCCGGTCTCTTGTGTTGTAAAGTGAAGAATTTTCTATTTGTATATTATATTGCAATATACATAACTGGTTATAGAAAAAAATCTCATTTTCTCTCCTAATTGGTTTGTATATATATAGGCTGCAGATTAGAATGATTGTGAGTGCTAAATGCATGTGAAGTTAGTTCAAAAGCACACTTTGTCCATTATCTTGTAATAGTACTGAACTTTATTTCTAATAAATAGTCGCAAATATTAGTGAAGGCAGAAGTAATTACCGTTGAAGTCACGTGATCACAGATAGTTAAATTAAGTTGAGTAGGTTATTTTAAGATGCGCAGAGTTGTGTATATTTAAAGTTCTGTTAGATTATCCATGATTGTGTTTACCTATAATTTGCTACGTTTCTTTATTCTCTTTGATCAATTGGTTGGTGATTTCTTTTTCGGATACATGGTCTCAGATATCAATAACCTGACACTATTGGAATATTGCTCGCCATGGGC
Source organism: Lonicera japonica (assembly GCA_021464415.1). Classification (NCBI taxonomy): domain Eukaryota; kingdom Viridiplantae; phylum Streptophyta; class Magnoliopsida; order Dipsacales; family Caprifoliaceae; genus Lonicera; species Lonicera japonica. The sequence goes on from JAKCWG010000815.1 coordinate 48,572, forward strand.
CAGTTTGCACCAAACCATGATAGAATTATCGTAGAATTATGAAGCACTGGGATAGGTGCTGAACTCACCACAACAAAATCACAAGCTGATTACAAGTTAATTATCCTCCTTTATGTGCCTTCAGTGGTAATTTGAATTGGATTCATATAGAAACGCGGGAGGTTGATTCTAATATTGTTTGGTGATTTTAGTAGTGATCGATGTTGTACATTGATCTAAATATAACTAGAATAGTTATTTCTTAATTTCCTCTTTAGCCAGCATCACTTAATAGACGTCTATTAGTGAAGTACAGTGCGATGTACCTCATTACGCACGCAATGTACTTGGTAGCTGCTATTGATTTTTTTTCTTTCCTTTTACTTTTTGTAATATATAAGATGATATTCCCATACTTGAATTAGTATTTGGTAATTTTAGAAGTCATTGTATAAGTAAATGATGCAGAAGGGTTTGCGGAATAAGAGCTTGTGGATCTCAAACTCAATTGGAAAATGTATTTTGATTTACATTATTAGGTGATTATTACAACTACAGTACATCTTTTATCGTTATATGTAGGAAGAAAATGCAGAAACATTACAAGTATTTCTGGTGTGCATTTTACAATGACTGGGCTTCATTGATTCTGCGGCAAAACGATAACATCAAATATCGATCCTATTCCCTCATAGATCATAACATAATGCTTTGGGTTATTTTTAAATTAGCTTGAAATTAAATGATTGAAATCTTTAGCAGCAGGCAGATTGATATGAAGTTAGAAGCTTTCTATAGGTTAGAGACGTTTGCCTAGATTTAGCAATACATTAAATACAATTACATGAAAGTAGTGCTTTCCACTTATGCTAAATAGAACTGAAGATTTTATAGTACGAAAGTGAGACATCCTCTTATCATTTGAAGACCAAAAAAAAAAATGCATCTCATAAAAATACCTTGATTATTCCAGCATATATAGTTAAGGAGCTCCGTCTCTTTCTTCGAGTCTTTAGATCTTGCAGTAGCTTTTCTTCTTAATAGTAGCATTTACAAAGAGGCTCAATAATTATGGTGTAACTCTTCACCGAGATGAAAAATTCGATCTTTAAGTCTCTAGCCATGCGGGGTTGATCAATTGACTGGTAGGGCCCAAGAATTGTTCTGCATAAATTAAGTGCCTTTGGGTACATTAGTTTGACAGTATTGTAGTTTTACATTCATTCCTTACTTTGCTTCCATGAACCTATAATTTGGCACTTGAAGTACTGATATGCTAAAAATAAATATATTGAGCACTATTGGGCTGACTTGGGATTCAGCTGACATCAGTAAATTTTGGATAATTAGTCATGCTCACCTCGTTTATCATAGTTTAATTACTTGCCATTTATGTACTTAATTGAATTTGTTTGTTTAAAAATCTTCGGGCTAATGCTTGTCTTTTCGCTTCATATAACCATGGAGGATCAAGAAGCCCACTTTTGAGTTGAGGATCAAGTGAACTTGGAACAAACCTCAGAAAATAGGTGTATTACGGCGCTACTTGTGGGTACTGGATGCAGTAGGAATTATATATGTAATTACTGAAGAGAACCCAAAAATACTCCTTGAACTAGAAAAATATTACAAATAGTTAATTATAAATCTTGAGGTGATCAAATCAAACTAGAAATGATGGCTAATTAGGAATCTGATCATCTTTCCACAAGTTTCTTTTTCACCTGACTCGTGATTGATGATTGCAAGATGCTGAAACAAATCTCTCCCTGGGAAAAGCTCTTTGCAGTGTTTATATACCAAGTCAAGACAATTGGCTAGAGGGCAAATGAAGGCAAAATAGGAAACTTTAATCTGATTTTGTAGGGCTGTGTTCCAAGGAACTTTACCCAACGTTAACTAGAACCAATATGCAAGTGCTTGTTACTAAGGGTTGGATAAATGGATTTCCAAATTCCTTACACTTACATAAATTTCAGTTAGAAATTGAGAATCTACAACTAAGATCGCGTTTATCTCGCTATGATATACATGCAACCAATCACCTCATCCGTTCTTCGCAAATTTTCCTTTTCGGGTTTTAACGCAATTTTAATTCCCTGATCTGAAGAAATAGCCCATAAGTCTAATTATCACCCTTATGCTTATACCATCTTTACTATTATATAGTTCATAGCAGGTTATTCAAACAGAGTCATCACTATTAATTATCCGAAAAGCTGAGAAACTTCATAACAAATTAGTGGATTTCAAAACCCCCGAGAAACTCTTAATGTTAATTTAACACTTTGTTTTTTCATTTAGAAATACTTAGAAGGATATTATATTTAATGTCAACTCCTCCTTTCCATGAAAATCTCTCTCTGGAGTTCTATTTTTGAAGCTGGTTGATGAAAGTTACATCAACTTTTTGTTAATGTAATGAGTGATGATAAGCATATTCTGGACTTGGCCTTAACTCTTCAAATAACTCCAAAGCTGGTTTTTCATAGTAGTATTTAATTACTTGTCCTCTTTAAGAGTGTGTATGCTTTGCAGAAATGTGTCATTCTTGGGTGTGAAAATATCATATATATGCATATATACACAGTCCAACTTTGAAACTGAATTCATTTATTTGCCGAATGGGAAGCGACAATTTTTTTTAACACTTGCGCATTGGGGATGTTTGTGTCCTTAGAAAAGCACTTAGCGATCATGCTATGGCCGGTCCGCAAATGCCAATCCATTTAAGAGCCAGCTGTGCATGTGTGTATATATATTGTGCGCAGGGATGAAGCCAGAAATTTGAGATAGAGGAGCATACATTGAAAACTATAAATTAAAAAGATCATAAGTGCTGATTAATTTTTTTTTCATTCTACCGCCATAGCTGGCTTATAAAGAGAATTAAAATTTTAAAGTCAAATTAGGTTATGTAAATAAAAAATCCAATGAACAAATAAAAGACCTAATTTTCCTTAATACATGGTATAAGTAATTTTAACTATACAACGCAAAAAACTGAAAGAAGAAGAAGAAGAAGAAGAAGAAGAAAACATTTCATTAATTACTATCATTTGGCATTTTGCAAAATAGTTTATTACTCAATCTTCACATAGAAATGAATTAATATCTATTATTCTATACAATCACACACAATCAATATTATTATAATATAATCTGTTAGCAAAGAATGACAGAATAATTAATGAATTAGTATGAAAAAAAGCTGAAAAAATAGAGAAAAGGACAAAATTTAAATTACATGGTTAAATGCACAATTATAAAAGAAGCACAAATTCCAATGTTTCTCACTTTTAAATATTAAGATGCTCTTTATGTATTTGATGACAATGAATCTACAACTGCACTTTGAGTCTTAGACAGCAGTTTCATTTTGTTCAATTGTTAAACCTAATTAAATAATATATAGGATGGCATGCTTGTAAGTAAGTTCAAGGAGAGCATTTAGTTATATATATACAGGCAACTAAAGAATGGAAGACTTGTAAATAAACAAGTTCAGGAAGGGCATTTACTTGTCTCTTAAAAATTCTCTACATAACTAATAGCAGATTTAAAAAATCGAGGAGGGGCGGCTACCCCCTAAGACCCGCTACAAGTCTGTCCCTGATTTGTGTCTCTCTCAATTCTTTGAAATCAAAACAATGCTTTAGTAAATATTTGATATTTCATGGAGGCACTTACATTAAGCGTATCCATCACCCATTTTTACTCTTTCGAGGCATTTTACAGTTCTCTCTGAGTAATAAAGTTGCAGCGACATTTACATAATCAAAAATAGTATTTATGGAGTTATTATCACTATGTCAGGAGGTTTAGGCGACACACATTGTCCCTCTCTTAAGCTAAAAATGTCCGTCTCTTAAGACTCGGGCTATGAACAAGGCGTCGTTTAAGAGCCGTCGCCTAAGCTCTTAGGCGACGTACAAATATTGGTTTGTCGCATAAAAAGCTCTTAAGCGACGTACACAATGTTTGCCGCCTAAGATATATGTGTACGTCGCCTAAGAGAGTCATATGTCCTCTCTTAGGTGACGTACATGGATCAATGTGCGTCACCTAAGATGCCACCTTAAGAGATGCACATTGTCTTTGTTCGTCTCCTAAGATTGGACATATGGCCTTCTTAAGCGACGTGCATAGAACAATGTGCATCGCTTAAGATGTTAACTTAGGAGATGCACAATGTCCTTGTTCGTCGCCTAAGAATGCCATCTTAGGCGACGTACACAGATCAATGTGTGTTGCCTAAGATACCAACTTAGGAGACACACGTTGTCCTTATTCGTCACCTAAGATTGGACATATGGCCTTCTTAGGCAACGTACATAGATCAATGTGCATCGTTTAAGTAAAAGCCCACGCTGGAATTACAGCAACCTATGCAGTCAAAACTACATTTTATATATAACACAACAACTTGCATATCACACCAAGAACAACCTGTAATACTCAATAACCAATTCTAAAACACCCTAGTTCACAAACATATAATTCACAAAATTATATCATGTAATTCAAAAAAATTAATAAAACTCTAAACATATACATACATAAAGTCTCAAAATGTTCAAAATATACATAAAGTCACAAAATGTTCAATGTTCACAAAAAAAAATTCTCAAAATTAAAAAAAGAACAAAAGAGTTAACCTATGGCTGTTCGTTAAAAGTAAACTCAACACCGGAAGCGTTACCTTTAAGAAACAGCCGGACCTTAGCTTTCATTTCTTCCATCGCTCGTTGTTGTTCGACCCAAAATCGTCGCATTTCTTCCGCATATCTTTCTCGTTCTTTTGCCTCTCTTTCTAGTTCTTGTTGCATTCTTGCTATGGTGGATCGGAGCTCCTCGATCTCAGACGACAGACCCGACGTCTGCGCGCCACCCCTCGGCTGTTGGTCCCTCATGTACCCTATCCCCACACCTCGAATGACTGTCCCTCTCCGAACACTAACCTCTCCCTGAATAATATCGATTTGTGTCTTATCAGGGAGAGTAATCAGTGCCGGTGGGGTCGAGACCGAGCCGCCTTCTACGGGCGGCGGCGTGAGATTTGAGGCTTCGAAGGAAGCAATGGAAGCCTCCACCACGGCGGTCATTGCAACCTACAAATAACAATCAATAAACAATTATTCAATAATTCAATAAAAATAAATAAACAATAACAAAGCAGCAAACAATTAATAAACTATTACCACTGCATCAGGAGTGTTCTTATATACTTCCACCCAAGTATCGGGAATAGGGGCTTTATCCCTAGATTCCTTTAACTTCTTCGATCGATAGGCAAAGGGGGTCGAACCTGATCTGTGGTCCACCTTCTTCTCTGACGCCCTAACTATCTTCATTCTCTTGGACTGGGCTTGCAATACGATGCAATATTTAGAAACAATTCATCCAATTAATGTAAACATCAAGTTCGAATAAATAATGATGATTATGATAATATGACGGTAATTTGAGCTCGTCAAACCACTCGAGGTTAATTTTTCCATACTCCCGCACCTCTTCGTGGGTCTTCTTACCCACCTTTATGCCTCTCGTACGAGTGGAGGTAGATATGGAGGCCGACGTACCTACAGATTATAACATACATTATAATTAATATATATATATATATATATTTATATACAGTTTTAGTAGAAGAAAGCAAAAAAGTACTAAAAATGTAATCACCTCCGTTCTTGTAGCGAATGCTGCGAGAAAACGAACGCCCGGTGATGGAGGTGCTCGTGGTAGATGAGTGTTGGGTAGACAAAGTCGGAGATGTAATCGGCTGTAGCTCCAAAAGCGGTGGTGCGGCCTCGTGATCAAGAGCTCCTCCAGGGGCTGTAGCCGCAAAGCGTTGTGCAACGCTTTGACATAGCCGCTCGATTGGGCCCCCGCTCGTCGCTCTCCTCGATGTCTTAGGAGGCATCTTCGAATATCTCAATACTATTATTACAAATTTTTCAAGAATTAAGTGCACGTCTGTCTATGTACTCTGTGAAGATAGGGGCACGCTTGAGAGTTATAATAGCTATCACAAAATATAAAGAATTTAAAGTAGAAGATGCATTGAAAATAAAGTCAAAAATAGATGAAAATGCCATTAACCAAGTCCTTGTTACTAACAGTTTAAAAAAAATTTAAGGTTTGAATTAATATAGATACTTCATTAAGTTGGACTGGTTTAGATTTAAAAATTATACATATTCTGTCACCGAAAAATACAATGATTTTATTCAATTAAATGTACCATTCCAATCCAATGTTGATATATTATAAGTTTTTCCAATACTTGAAGTAGAAATCATAGGAAAAAAACATAAAGTACATTATCATGAAAGGGTAAATTTAAAATATATATATATATATATATATTTTAATACGCATCATCACGCAGTAATACTGGATACCTTCAAAACGTTAAAAAAATTTGGCTTTCATACCCTTTTTTAATAAATGGGTTTGACGGGTCAACCTGATTATGACTCGCACCCTTCAAGAATTCACCCAAACTCAGTAAATTCGTGTCGATTTTGGGTCTTATAATTGTGCCGTGTTGTAAATTGCCAGGCCTATATGTAATTTATCACGCATTTTGCTATATATATATATATTTACATGCTTTTCCTAGGATAACCTCCTCCCATCACCCCCATAATAATATCAGCCAAAAAAAAAAAGAAATATGGGCATGTATTGCACATAGCATTTAGTAAAATCTATATTGCTAAACCAGTAAGAAATAATTATAATATCATCAATAGCCGGTAAAAAAGCAATGTACGACATGTATTGCACATAGCATTTAAATTTTAATGTTGAGCAAAACAAGGATGAAAAAATGTCAACCAAAAAAATAAAAATAAATAATCTACACAAATTTAAATTTTAATGTTTGAGCTAATTAAAAGAAATTAAATTAATGTTTAAGTATGTAAACGGATCTCTGTCAAAATACACTAGCAAATACATACATAGAGTTGGGAGTGGCTCCTCTACAGTTGCTTTATTCATTGCACCGGTAAAGTTAACATATCGTGGCCGTCTAATTTTAAAAGATGTCTATGATTTTTACAAGGTAGATATCTAGTTAAAAGAAAACTAACCTATGTAACGTTTGCCATCACGCCGTTTTCTCGATTCTTCTCCAATCCATTTCCATTTCTCTATTTATACCAAAATTTTCCTCTTTATTTCTCTTTTCCCAGACTGTAAATATTGAACAAATGGCAGTACTTCTATCACGAATTGCTCTTTATTCTTCAGAGTTACTTCCCTAAATCCCTCGGACACCTCCATCACTAATTTTCAATCCTCAACTCCTTCCTTTTCCCCTAACTACCATCCCCAAACAATGAAATAATGTTTTGGTTCGATGCAATACACCAAAATAATGTTTTGAGTGTAATCTAGGACAACCTTTTGCATGGTCTACTCGAATTTTGGGTTGTGATACAACAGAAGTGAAAGAAGACTTTATTGTATTTAATTTCACTATCCAGCCTTTTAAGCCAAAGAAAGGGAATTGATAAGGACAACAGTCTAAAATATATCTCCTTTATGTTGTTTTGTGTTCTTAATTTCTTTTACTTTTTGTATTTATTTGATATGTTTGGATTTAAACTGCAAGACGAAGATGAAGAGGCAGGTTGGTGGCTGGAATGCAGAGGTTTTGAGTGGTAGCAGCTGAAATTGGTGTTCTATCGACGGATCGAGATTCGGGGCTGGGGCTGGGCGTTAGCATTGTCAACTTTGTTTTTGATATGCGAAGTTGAAAAGAGTCACGAAAGAGGGAGATAAAAATCTAATAAAGAGAGAAAGATGGAGACGGAAATAGTCGGCGTTAGAACACCACACCGTGAACATGAAACACGGTAGTTTCTTTCTTTTTCTAATGAGTTGTTGACGTGTACAGATCTAAACCTTTAATTAAAAATAGATGCCTAGGATATGCTTTACTTCACCTGTGCAGTGAATATAGCAACTGTAGAGGAGCCACTCCCCATAGAGTTTGCATTATAAGAAAACAAATATTTAGGCTTGGATTTGCCCAAATATAAAATTGGATCAGTTTGTCCAAATTTTAATAGACCATTTTGACTCAATTTCAAATTATTTGTAAATGACATGATTCAATCCAATAATTTGAATAGTATCATATTTAATGGATTTTGTTCTATGAATCTCCTTTTCTTTAATAAATGCATTAATATAATATTAATGAAATGAAATGTGGCTTCTCAGGATAAAAGGTAAAACAGTTATGCATCAATATTTTCCTTACGAATATGCACCCAAAAAGAACCATAAACTTACATGCTCAAGTTTATATATCTTCTTTTCTTTTTTCACTTTTTTTCTCTACTTTTTCGTTGTTATATAGCATCTACAAGAATAACGCATCATAATCTGAAGAGTAATGTACAAGCCCTGAAAGTACTATTCACTCTAACAACCATCAGTATTCTTAGCGCATCTCCAATGGGGCTATGTAAAAATAACCAATTTAGCATTGTGTAAAATTTACGCATTAGGTAAATTTTTTGTTGTTTCAATAATTGCGTAAAATCCATGTCAACTAAGCTCGTGTATCATGACCATGTATTTTACGCGTCCAATTTACAAAACCAAGTAGGATTCTCTCACGACCCACTCATTCTCTCTCCTCATTAACTCAATCACACTATACTCATTCACTCCATCCACTCATTCTCTCCACCCACTCATTCTCTCTCCTCATTTGTGTAATTATGTATTCTTCATGTGGCTGTTTTTTATTGGACCACTTCCTTTTATACATGAGTATTACAGTCCGTTTGGATTGAAGGGGAGGGATGGAAAGGAAATAGTTAATTATGAGGGGAAGGAATTGAATAGAATGAAAAGGAATGAGTTTAATTTTATTTTTGTTTGGATAGCTAAAGACGGAAAAGAATGGAATGAAAATAAATCTTGTTTGGATAGAAAAAAGAAAGGTAAGGAGAGGAATGTGATTTAATATATTATTAACAAATTAAGGTTAAATTTGGAATAACGTGAAAAATCATTAAATTTTTTTCATTTTCCTCCCAATCTTCCTAATATTAGAAGGAAACAAAATAAAGGAATAGAGGGGATTGTTATTCCCTCCATTTCCTCTTCACTCCCTCTTATAAATCTATCCAAACGAGTGAAATGTAATCCCTTCACCTCTTTTCCTTTCCGTTCCTTCCCATTCCCTCAATCCAAACGGACTGTTAATATTAGTTGTTGGAGAGTAAATAAAGCTATGTAATTTTTTTGCGTAAAACTCAATTGCCATATAGGATTTACACAATTCTATTGAAGATGCTCTTGCATACATATATATGTATTTAATAAATATTAAACATATATAGAGAGAGTAGTATTCGTACTTGTAATGGAAAGAGTGAGATGGTGATGCGCTGGTGGAGAGAGTAAGCCGGTGGTGCGTTGGTGAAGAGAGTGAAACAGTGGTGCGCTGGTGATACGAGAGATATGGCGTTGGGAGATGGTGGTGCGCCGGATCTTTGCCGGAAAGCTTCCTGGGAGATGATGGTGGTGCAATTTTGGGGGTTTTTTGGGTTAAAGGTTTTGGGGAATTTTAGGGATTTGTGGGTTAAAGATTTGTGGGGGAGTGAGAGGTTTTGGGGGCTCGTGGGTTTACGGGAGGCGAGAATTAAGTTTACTTTATTTTTATTTTATTTTTAATTTCAGAGTTTTGTTTTTTATAATTTTATAATTTAATTTAAAAGTTTAGTTTTTATGTAAAAGTGTTATAATTTAAGAGTTTAGTATTATTTTTTAATTTAATTATCATATTATAATTCATAATAAGAAAAAAAGTTGAATTCCACTTGTCGTTTTTTGTTAATTTTGTGTCACATAACTTGTAAATTTTTTTTCTCTAATAGTCTTTTAAAGTATAAGTTTGTGTAAAACAATTGTGTACACTCCTATTTTACAATGCCATATTATTTTTCTCTCTCTTCATTTTTTAAATAAAATTTGAAATATAATAACTTCAAATGTAAAATATGGATCTTAATAAAGCTATTTATTTGAAATATGCTTATCAATACCTACAAATCTAGATCCATTGTGACTCTAGAATTATTTATAAAAAATTCAAGAAAAAATTATAATAAATTGCTTAACTTTATAGTTAACAAGTGTTTAAATCTTACTGGTTACTTTAAAATTTATACAAGACTTTCCAAAAGTACCATTGAATCGTATTTTTGTTAATATTCAAGTTTTTTTTGTAAAAATCAATTGACACATAAGATTTACAAGTCAATTTTTACACTATTATTGGAGATGCTCTTACAATCTTAAAATATATACAATTTATTTCTCAATTTAATAAATATTAGTTTTATTAAAAAATGTTAAAAAAATTAATTGGTCTAATCAGTTACCCAAATTTCTTCATTTTACATACATGTAACCAGTATTTAATACTTTCGTGTAACCATGGTAGTTCTTGGAATAAGATAACGAATTCGTATCATTTCATATCAAATGGGTGAACCCAATAATTACCACTTGGATTCGTTAAGAAATCAGTTAAACTCATGTAAACCACTCATCGATCAGCTTATAACTTTATGGCATGTTATTGTATAACGTGTGATTCTGATAGTTCTAATCCTGACTCTAAAGTTTGTGTCAAATTGATAGCCTCACTCTAACCTTAAGTATATAAAATATATCGACCAACTCCAAGGATATCATACCTTGGTGTGGCACTGGTCGAAAAATGGTGTTTAAACAGTTAAATTTGGGTATGCCTGTGCTCTGTCTCTTGTTGAATTTAACGGTCGATCTTTACCGTCCTCTCCTTCAACCCTCCTCTGATATTTTGGTAGAAAGTATGGCATATCAAAGTCGTTCCAAATGTTAAACATTTTTTTATGGAGGGTCGTCCACAACTCGGTGGCCGCAATGGAATATTTGTTTGCGAGAAGTGTGGATCCTCCACTGTTTGCCCTATCTACGAGGAAGAGATTGAATCTATTGAACACCTCATTTTTTTGTTGTGTGTGGTCTACAAGAGTTTGGAAAATTTTTGACCTTTCCCACCTAGTTCAGGATGTATGTTCGGTGGGTAGGTGGGCCAAAAGTGTTTTAGTTTTAGCTTGTGTTATGGGGCTTTCTAAATGTACATATGTTTGCTGGTCTATCTAGATATCGCGAAGCAAGTTTCTTTTTGATGGAGGGAAGCTCATTCCTTTCCTTGTTGCCAAACAAGATTTGATTTGGGTTTCTGAATTTGAAGGCGGCATGGCTTCTCCTATTGATTCCCCTACTCCCTCTGGCAATTTCCAAACAGCCTCGGCTTGGGTTCCACCGCAAGGGGAGATCTTAAAATCAATTGTGAGGTAGTGGTGAAAGACACGACTAGTGCTTTTGGTTGTGTTATTCGAGATAATAATGGAGCTGTTATGGAATGTTTTGGTAGTACGATCTCGGTTTCCTCTGTCGCCATGGCTGAAGCGATTGCCATTAGAGAAGCTTGCCTTTTTTTTTGCTCCGAGGCCGATTTGGTGGAAGCTGTTTTAGAAAGTGATAGTTTATCAGTGGTTAATTGGTGTACCAACACTTCTCTAGATGTTCCATGGGACTGTCGACCTATTATTTTTATATTCGTTATCTTCTCTAGTCCGGCAGATATTCCCTCTCTCACATCCCGAGCCAAGCTAACAAGGCCGCTAATTCTCTAGCTCGTTTAATGCTCAATTTGGATCCAATTCACTCATTTTCTTCCTGCCCTCAGGGCTTCAAAAGTTTCTCTCTTGTGATGTGTTGAGCTCGGTTGTTTTGTAGTTTTGCTTTCCTGCTTTACTGGTTTTTTATGTCAAAAAAAGTATCATTGGCGCAAACCTTAATCTCCAAGTTCTAGAGAATAGGCACTGCTGTTTACACATCAACACACTGCACAATTGTATACGGATCAACCCTACTCTTTGTACAAACTTTTTTTTAAAAAAAAATTAATTATTGTCGCATGTATGTTGTATTATCAAAGCTATTCAAGTTTAAGTGAAAGATTGAGCTAGGTGGGTACATGCATTGAGAGTTAGGATTGTATAATATTGAAATTAAGGCCTAAATATGTTGTATCTATGATCCACTAAATATTTCTAAATGCATGTTGATCAATTGCTAATTTTGGACAAAAACCTACTTGGACTTTATTAATCTCTCTAGTTTAAGAACTTTAATATTGCATTTGTGTCACATCGTTTTAGCATGTGGGCATTTAGATGTCTTTGTTGAGTTATTTGCATTGCTGAATAAAGGTGAATTAAATTTTAAAAAGAACTATTACATTCGAATTTTGTTGGGAACATTGGACTTACCAAAATAATTTATTTTGAGATTTTTAACTTTGTTCAAGAACTAGCAAAGTTTAGGTTGGGGGAATTTGATGTGCCAAAAAAATGGTATAAGTTATCATATTAATTTATACTTTAAAGGACATATGTTACTACTAACTTTCTATTTTTAGTGTTTCTCAGGTGCTTTGAATTAAATGGAGAAATTTGGCTTTTGAATGATGCAATTCGCAGTGAAATGGAGAAGATACGAATAAAAGAAGAGAATAAAATGATGAAGCAAACCGGCGTTCAAGATTAAAAGTGAAGGAAGTGAGAAAAATGAACTTAATTGTGCTTAGCGTAGATGTTTGAGGCGGTTAATATTTACAAATTAGAGCGTGATAATTTACATTATATAAAGAAGGAGCCGTAACCAATAACAAGAGAGTGCCGATCACTTCCTCTTCTTCGTTTCAACTTTTTTTATTCTCTTATTTTCTTTTACTTTGAAGATTGAAGATTTATTTTATTTAAATAATTCCATGCCAAATAAGTTTACTTTAATTTTATTATTTTTTATTTATTTAATTTTGTATATGTTAGCGTAAATTTGTGCTAGGGTTATGATGAATATATTTAATTGATTTCATTAGACGCGTTTATACCAAATGACTTTACCAATTTAATGTTTCAATATTAAATACTAATTTTTCTATTGGATGTCTATTTTAGTTGATAAAAAAAAAAGTTGGATTCTCATTAGTTTTTGTTGGATTCATCTTGTGATTTGTCGAGAGTGGATATATGGCGTGTTTTGATGGATATAATAAGTGTTTTGACATTATACATAAGTTTAACGGTGGAAGAATTATAATTCGATTTTATAAATTAATTAAATGTAAATGATTTTATTTTTTGCAAATAATAAAGTCGAGCGACCAAATTATTGCAAGAAAAGAATAGAGTTTACGCGCATGAATACGTATGAATATGATATTAAATATATGACTATGAAACCCTAGTTCATTAATTCATTAATTTTGTTATCTTTCTTAATATTATTTAATTTAATTCCACTACTTTAGTTTACTTGCTTTGTTTTGTTTAATTTGATTTACTTTATTTAATTTGTTTGAATCCCATAAACTTTTCTAACTACATTAGGGGTTTAATGAAAGACTAACAAGATAATTATAAAACATACTATTTGAATATCTGTGGAATCGACTTTTCTTACCCGTTATACTATCAACCGATTCATATATGCGCTTGCGAGTATTAAAATTTATCACAATAAAAACTACCATTGGTGAGCAAATTCCACATGCTTTGCTCCATCTCTTTGGTGGATTTCCATTTAGTGTGAGTGTGTTATCCCGACTGTTCACTTGTGTTTCCTTCTTTCTTTTCCTCGCCCTGTCTCAATATATATAGCAATCGTGGCACACTTCATATGCATTTAATAACTAATAAAAATTAGGGTTGGCATTTTTTACCGAAAAACTGAAAATCGAACAAAAAAAACCAAAACTGAAGGAGAAAAAAATCGAGCCGAACCGAGCCGATGAAAACCGGGAACCGAAATGCGGGAACCGACACTAAACCGATACGGTACCGGTTTATGAACTCAATTATTTCGGTTTAACCGAACCGAACCGAACCGATTTTTTTTTATTTTTTTAATATAAAAAATACTAGTTTGAGTGTTAGACATTGCTCTCACCTGCTCTGCTCTCTCCTGCACTCACCTTCTCTGCTCTCTCCTGCTCTTACCCACCCCCTCTCACCGGCTCTACCTCCACTCTCTGTTTCTCTCTCTCTTTAAGACTTTAATACAAATCATTATTTTTACAACCCACATCAATCAATTTCACTTTCTCTCTCTGCCAAAGCCACGAGATCTCTTCTCTCTCTCTCTCTCAACAAAAAACTCAATTCTTCATTTCTTCGCTTTCACATGCTCTACCTCCATTCTCTATTTCTCTCTTTAAGACTTTAATACAAAGTATTATTTTTGCAACCCACAGCAATTAATTTCTCTCTTTCTGCCAAAGCCACGAGATCTCTTTTCTCTCTCAACAAAAAATTTAGTTCTTCAAAAAAAAAACCATTTCGAAATAGAGAGAGAATTCTTCTAGAAAAAAGGAAATAAAACCCATTTCGAAATATAAAGAGAGGAAAGAATTTGGATCACTTTTCATGAGATTTGTAGAAATGTTTTCTGTTTTTCATATGATTTATTTGTTATTCGAGTCGATTTTTGAGAGAGAAAAGGAGAGAAGAAGGAGAAGAATGGAGTTCTTTTGTAATTTCGGTTTTACCGAATTAAATCATATACCGAACCGTAATTTCGGTTACCGAAAAACCGGTTCCCGATTTATATTCGGTTCGGGATCGGTTTCTATTTTAATCATACCGAAAATGTCGGTTCGGTTCGGTATAAAGCAAAATCGGTTCGGGACCCGAACCATGCCCATCACTAATAAAAATTGTTTATAAAAAATTTATGCATATGGCGTTTTTACTATTAAAGAACCGTGCTTCTCATCTCAACTTCAATTTCTACCAACCTATGTTTTTCTTAACAATAAACTAAATGATCATACATTCAACATTTCATATATAGTAAGCATTTCTTTAATGCACTGTTTAAATATAATTAAAAAAAACTGGCAATATTCGTAAAAAGATAAAAATGTGAAATTAATACAAAGAAAGGTTTTATTAGTTTTTAATTTTTTTGTAGAATATTATTATTCTTTGGGTAGTGTGCAAGGAAATTTTATCACGACAAGTAATAAAAATGCAAAGAACATCTTACCAAATATTTCATATTTCTTTCCAAATTTTCATGTAAATTAATTATTTTCCATCATGTTCTAACTTTACATTAATAACAATCTTCTTCTCACTAGTTCTCATAGCATTATCTCTAACCACATTTACTAACAATGGTTAATTAATAAATGGAAAATTTTGAAATTGCACCCTACATTTTAAGCCATATTTTTACTTACCACCCCACATTTTAAATCATTGGACTTTGCACCCCCAACGTTTATAATTTCCATCCAGATCCGTTAATTATGTGCTAAAGTGGCAAAACTGCCCTCAATTCACATTTGTTTGCAAAGGGAAAAGCTTGCCTTACCCTTCTTTCGTCTTTACTATCAATCTCCCCCTTCTTGAATCACTCCACTACCCCAACACACTTTAATCCTCCTCTTCATTAGCCAAACAAAATTGCTTCATCCAAACTCTCCTTGATTCCCACACCACCAACTTCTATTTTTCTCCCAACAATTACGCCAAGTGCGCTAATTATACAAGAACCGACAATAGAGATGCTAAGGTTTTGTCTAACTATTTTAGGATTCTTCCTTCAGAGCTATGGTTTGTTAGGAACGATGTAGAGGCATGGAATGAGTATCCTACTATTTACTCATATGGTGTTCTTCGAGTATTGTTGTTGATGTGATCCAGCCTAACCCTCTTTAGTCAAGAAATTAGCCTTATGTTCTTGCGTATTCTCACGACCAGTTGGCTGAAGAATTTAATTAGTTTTAATTATTTATTTTATATTTCTTAAATCCCAAGGATTATAGTTAATTATTATTTAGAGTCTTTCCATGTTAGGAATGTATTGGGCTTATTTTAGAGTGTTTATTAGTTTCCTTATTGCATTAGGATTATTTTAGATGTTATTTTCCTTTTTATAAATAGGAATTAGTTTCCATATTGTTTTAGGAAACTAATTAGTTGCTTTATCTCCTATTTAAAGGAGTTATTTTACATTGTATTAGTGAGACTTTGATAATTATTCTAATAGAGTGTTTTCACTTTTGAGTTCTTAAGAACTTGTTTAATGATTACGAATTGATTTATTCGTATTGTTCTTGACTTATCAATTGATCATTTACAATTAATTGTGGCACCTTCGATCATACCAAGGTTCACGCTTCATTAAGCGTTGGGTTGAGGTTTTCACCTTCTATCTCTTTCGAAGAATTCCAAGGTTCTAATCTTTTTATAGATTACTGGTCAAGGATCCATTAGCCTAGCTAGGAAAGACGATTCGGGATCGCATCATTGGTATCAGAGCGACTTTTCAATCCAGGTTTTTTATCTTTAGTTTCTTGTTATTTCAATTTCGTTGTAGATTTTTAAAACCCAAGATCTTTATTCTTGTAAATCTTATTCCAAATTTGTGTTGGGGTTTATAGATACTTTCTGAAAAAAAAAGTTGCAAATCATATTTTGTTTCTAAAATCCCGCTGTATTGTCGAAATTAGCAGTTTTTGCTATCGAAATGATCTCGGATCATCCTAATTTTTCACATACTAGTAAAATTACGTTATAAACAATATATTCGAAAATCAGCCCGATCCAACAGTTAGATCAAAAGTTATTGCTATTTTACAATAGCACCTGCATTGAATAAAAAAAGTGAACAGTGCTGTAAATAGTGCTGCATGAACAGTGCTGCATGAATAGTAAAAAAAGAGAGAAGAAGCAAGAGGATATTCAAATCCTAAGATCGTTTTGATTGTTCTTGATTGTGGAAACCTTAAAGTTCATTTATTCCGTCTGTTAGGGTTCCAAAAAGGCTAAAAAAAAGGAATTAGTCTTTGAAGCCTTAAAAATTGATCTTGATTATTCTTGACCATTCTTGATTCGTTCTTGAGTATGGTCTTTCGTTAATATTCCAATTCATAGTTGATTGGTTGATTCTTGGTTAGTTTTGTTGAAGAACATTACAGAAAGATTAGAATTTTTTCAACTCGTTTGCTAAGTTTCAAAAGTGAAATTGTGAGGTTTATCATTCTTGATCGACAAACATCAGCGATAAAATTAGAGTGGCATATCTTTGAGTGAAACATGAAAGGGAGTGTGGTGAGGGTTATCTTTATTACACTAATCCTTGTTTTGCAGCAAATATGTCATATCTAAACTTTGAATATGGGGAAAGGTGGCTTTAAAAGGAGATTAAACGCGATAGTGCGCAATTAAAGCAACTAGAGATTGAACAGCGCATGCGGTTGAATAAGGCTCCTAAAGAGAAATTAAAAAGTCAGCCTCGTAAAGTTAAATTTGAAGATGAATGGGATTCGGGTGTTACTAATAGAAGACATAGTGGTGAGATTGGAGAGAGTCGGGTTCGAGATAACAATATAGGTAGTAGCAAGAAGAGGGTTTCTTTGTTTGATGATGAATTTATTCGTAGGTTTGAGGAGATGTTTGCCGAAGCCTATAAGCAGTCTAAGAAGAGGGGATGCCTAAAGCCAAGTCAAAGTCTGAATACATCTTTTGGTGAACCAAATCAATTGAAAGAAGAAGATAAACAAGCCATATCTAAGCCGCCATTGGAGAATAAGCCGAAAACCGATGAGATTGAGGAAATTGAAGTGACAGCTAAAGAAGGCGAGTTGTGGGTTGAAGGTGTAGTTCGAAGCTTACAAGAAGCAAAAGATGAAGAAGTTCGAGTGCAAGTTGAAGAACCGCAAGTGTAAGCATTTCCAGCCATAGGTGTTAATGAGAATGAGTTATTTGTAAAGCCAAGAGATGATGTTCGAGCTGAGTTGAAGATTGACAATGTTGAGCATATTGATTTCATTGGAGTGGATTGCTTTGATGTCCATCCAAACTTTATGTTATTAGATTTCTTCAACAAGTTGCGGAGGATCGCATTGCAATATGATTTGAATTTCGAGGAATTTGGCTTTGCAAGGAGAATCAAGCATCGAAGATATTCAAAATATTTATTTTCATGGGAAGGAAGAACAGAATTATCTCATGTTAAGTTTTGACAAAGGAATGGAACATATTCAAAATACTTATTCTATTGGCATGGGAGATTCCAAGTTCCAAAGTTGTGTTCGAATGTCGACGTGGTTAAAGACTGGTTCAATCGAGGAATGGGTAGGCCAGATTCGAGGACGAATCTTCTTGAAGAAGAGGGGAACGATGTGATCCAGCCTAGCCCACTTTAGCCAAGAAATTAGCCTTATGTTCTTGCGTGTTTTCACGATCGGTTGGCTGAAGAATTTAATTAGTTTTAATTATTTATTTTATATTTCTTAAAGCTCAAGGATTATAGATAAATATTATTTCGATTCTTTCCATGTTAGGAATATATTGGGCTTATTTTATAGTGTTTATTAGTTTCCTTATTGCATTAGGATTGTTCTAGATGTTATTTTCCTTTTCTAAATTGGAATTAGTTTCCATATTGTTTTAGGAAACTAATTAATTGCTTTATCTCCTACTTACCGGAGTTATTTTTCATTGTATTAGTGAGACTTTGATAATTATTCTAATAGAGTGTTTTCACTTTTGAGTTCTTAAAAATTTGTTGAATGATTACGAATTGATTTATTCGTATTGTTCTTGACTTATCAATTGATCATTCATAATCAATTGTAGCATCTTCGATCATACCAAGGTCCATACTTCATTAAGCGTTAGGTTGAGGTTTCAGCCTTCCATCTCTTTCGATGAATTCTAAGGTTATAATCTTTTTATAGACTACAGGTCCATTAGCCTGGCTAGGAAAGGCGATCCGGGATCAGGTCAGTTGTGCATATCAGTTTGAGTTTGGGAGATGGTTAATTGAAAATTCCCCTCGTAATGGTATATATTATGATTGATGCGGTGATAAGGGATTATATACTTTTACTCTTTAGGCTTTACTTGAGAGCAATCATAAGGGAGGCTATTGGTTCGGCAAATTTGTTGTTAAAAAAAGAGATGGAGTTGATACGAAGACAACAAGTTTTAGTTCCGCATTATAGGTCAAGCATTTTTCTGGCTAGGGACTCAACGACTAAAAAAGCAATTGATTCCCCACTTGACAGAATTCAGAAAACAGAGCGGAAAAGTTTTTATGAATCAAATCCTTAACATAATCAGATTTCTCTTCTTTCTAAAATTTAATATAAAATATAAATAATTCTATGTTTGATTTACAAATTAAGCTAAAAAAAATCAAGCTGTGTAATGTAATCTCTTCTAACACTGGTTGGATTTGTGTATATGAATATGAGAGCGTATTCATACAAAAATGACTAGTATATGATAGGTACATGCCATATTGATCAATTGTAAAGCCAATTGATAATAGGGAGAAAAAAAAGAGAATATGAATGTTGTTTCCCAAGTTGCTATCCAAAAAGAAAGAGAAAGACATGATTTCTTTTCCATGTTAATATATATGTGTGTTGAAAATGTTAAGAGATGACAAATTTACAACAGTGATGGTTTGTAGTGAATTTAATTGCTCTCACACACACCAAAACTGTATATACACATATATTTGTAATATTATTTTTTCCCCATAAATTACTGGAGGGGATAGTTCTCTAATATATGCATATTTTAATTTAATTTTGAAGGTAAACTTTATGCTAAAATAAGATGTTTATAAGATTTAGGTTTGCTCCGTTTTAGTGTTTCAGCTTGACAATGTATTGCTCTGATTTGCTCATATTTTGGGCTGCTCTTTTATAATGGGGTGCAGCTTAAGGGTAAAATGTCTAGTTCATAAAATAACTAACAGGGCAGGATGGAAAGTGTAAACGTTGGGTGCAAAGTCCAATGATTTAAAATGCGGGGTGGTAAGTCAAAATAGGGCGCAAAATATGGGGTGCAATCACAAAATTTCCGTTAATAAATTGGGCTTGTAAAAGTTACACCATGTTTGTTTTAGAGCTAGTTTGTTCAAGAGGTTAAGAAGGATAATACTTAAAAATCTCCTAAAGATGAGGGAACATGGACGCAAACTCCACAACCAACATAATAGAAATTCATCTAACTTGCAATTTTTTTAAATAACTTAATATATGGATATTATTTTTTTATACATGTGGAAAGTTATCATAAAAAATGCAATCATTCAACATGATGAAATATGTAGTTTATTTAGAACTCTTCTTATTTACCACCCATCGTAGCGTTACCATCAAGAGGTGGGAAAATAATATTTTGCAAAATTAAAATTTGGCACATTAATAAGATTGAAGTTTCGCACATCAAGTGATAAATTAAAAGATGTTTAATAAAATTTTGTTCAAGCTGGTTTGCCCGAGAGGTTAAGGGGGAAGACTTAAGATCTTCTGCACATAAGTGCGCATGGGTTCGAACCCCATAGCCAGCAAAATTCATGCTAATCATAAGTCACTTTGTTATTTTTGCGAACTTGACGTTGAAGGTCCACACCATTTCATTATTCTTTTGCCAAAATTCATGCTAATCATATATGTCAATTTGTTAATTTTTTGAACTTAACATTGAAGGTGTGCATCATTTCATTATACTTTTGCGAAACAACAATCGAATGTGTGGTTGGTTAATTTACCAAGTTAATGTGTGGCACGAAGCAAATATAACTCAATATATATTCCTTTATAAGAACAAGATTTTATAGTCACCAACCAGAACTTCACTATCGATAGTATGGCACGACTCTAAGTTATTGTAATAATAGTTTGTCATGCCCTGATTTCTCAGACGTGATTATTCTAAAGTTTAATAATAAAAACCATCGATTATTAGAAAGTACTTGGGAAATGAGAATAGTATGTCATTTTGTTATTTTGTGAACTTAACATTGAAGGTGCACATCATTTCATTATATTTTCGCCAAAATTCATGCTAATCATATGTCATTTTGTTATTTTTGTGAGCTTAACATTGAAGGTGCACATCATGTCATTATACTTTTGCAGAACAACGATCAGATGTGCTTGGCCAATTTAATAAGTTGATGTACGGTAGGAAGCAAATATAACTCAATATATATTGCTTTGGAAGAATGGGATTTTACAGTCACCACATGCCCAGAACTTCACTATTAATAGCAGGGCATGACTCTAGGTTATTGTTATAATAGTTTGTCATGCCCTGATTTCTTGGAGGTGATTATTCCAAACATAAAAACCATATATTATTAGAAAGTACGTACTTGGAAAATGAGAATAGTACATTACAACTGAAATAATTTATTCTAATCTTGTACTAATATCCGAAGGCATAGTTAGTGACTTTGTGTATATTCATGGTGATGGATCCATCCTCATTCAATGTTGTAACCTTATATTTATCTTTCGTAGTCGTAACTGGTATCCATATTCGGGGGTATGTCATCTAACATGATTTAATTTAGTACTCAACTTTAGCCCTCATCCTTTTGTTATCTTTGTGAGGTTGACACTATAGGTGCACATCATTTCGATATAGTTTTGTAAAATGAAAGTCGAATGCGATTGGTTAATTTACCAAGTAGAGTGCGGCATGAAGCAAATATAATTTCATTTGCAAGTTTTGGAACTCTTCTAAATAAAAAACATCATAATAACGGACCCATAATTTCACTAATGATAGCAAGCCATAAATCTAGGTTATTGTGATAATAGTTATGTCGTGCCCCAATTTCTCAAAGGTGATTATTACAAACTTTGATAACAGAAATTGTCTTATATTACAAATTATAAGGGAAATGAAATTAAATTAGTACATTGTAACTAAAATAACATATTCTCGTTTTCTACAAACCAAAGGTTTAGTTAGTGACTTTCTGTATAGTCAAGGTGACATATTTATCCTCAGTCCATGATGTAACTATCACACCTGTCCCGGAGAACCTATGCAAATCTCATAGTCGAGGTGGACTAATAATAGCTAATAATCATAATTTCCAAATATAAAACTTTAATAACTTGCAGAAGCAGAAAAACATTTGGAAATAAACATTACTTTGATTTTATAATAAATATCCATCTTCTAAGTCGTTTATAAAACCACCATCATCAAAAGACACAACATATAAATATAATTCCTAATGACTTATAATACACACTAGGGTTACATAACCCTTTACCATATTTATACAAGATACACAAAATTTATACAACTCTAAAACCATTTATACATCTTCTAAACACCGTCTAGACCTTGGCAGTGGACAACCTTCTTTCCCACCTGGAAGGAAATTAAACACCGTAACCACAAAGCTTAGTGAATACACTACTGTAGACACCCCGATCCGTGACCCCCGCAAGAACCCTAACGACCTTCGATAACTACTGTTTTTAGGTCCGGGACCCACTCGAGCACTCGAAACTACCCTTGGTGGGTTTGTTGGCCAACAAACATATTTTTTAGAGAGATTGTCGCACGACATATCACATTGTCGCGCGACAATCCCTGATATGTCGCGCGACAATCATGTCTTGTCGCGCGACAAACCCCTCTGCACCCGACCAACCACTTTCTGACACATCACAGTGTCAGAACCATCACTTCAGCCGTTTGTCGCGCGACAATCATTCCTATGTCGCGCGACAAACCCCTCTGCACCCGACCAACCACTTTCTGACACATCACAGTGTCAGAATCCATCACTTCAGCCGTTTGTCGCGCGACAAAGAGATATGTCGCGCGACACTTGTCCTTTCTGGGGGAATGTCGCGCGACAATCTCTCCCGAGCACTATAAATAGGCCAACACCCCCATGGGTTCTAGACGGCAACTTCTCGCCACAATTTATATACTAAAATTCCTTATTCTCTCTGATATTTTCTAATCTTTAAGCCTTCTCCGGAAGCATCTGCGATAACATTTATTTCCGCAAGAGTCTCGGATCTAATCTTGGCACCCGGTGTGCCACCTTCTAGAGTCAGACCGCTGGAAATATTTCTAAGAGGAAAAGCTAATATTCGCCGGAGGTCTTCTCTGCCGTATTATATTTTCTCTCTCTTATTCTTATATATATCATCGGGAAGGTAACTAAAATCTCTTCTAGTAATTAAATAAGATATTTGTATATTAGTTTTATTGTAGACTTGTTTAAAACTCGATTTTTCTAACGGGGCGCTGCCCCGCACCCCGCGACCTGACCGGGC
This sequence comes from Lonicera japonica, assembly GCA_021464415.1. Classification (NCBI taxonomy): domain Eukaryota; kingdom Viridiplantae; phylum Streptophyta; class Magnoliopsida; order Dipsacales; family Caprifoliaceae; genus Lonicera; species Lonicera japonica. Next base: position 71,766 of record JAKCWG010000815.1, read on the forward strand.
AGGTCGATCCCCGTCCTAGTAAGCAAAGTGGCGACATAGTTGTGGTAGATTCCTAACGCGCTCGAAAATTAGGTTTTCATTAGTTATTTTCAGAAAGCAGTAGAATATCAGTAAAAGCATCCAAGTTTTCCAACATAGAATAAACATATAAGACCACTAGAGACCGAAAGGGCGGAATGGGTGCTTAACACCTTCCCAAACCGTAATATAGTTCCCGAACCCTATAGAATCCTGGTTTCGTAGACAAACGTGTAAAGAAAGGCTTATCTGTAGCCTTCCTTCTTACACAATCATTTTGTCCGTTTTCTCGTAAAACGTACTGGCGACTCTGAACGAACCCTCTTGCATCTAGAAATAGGATAGAGGGACTCCCGATATGAATTATCAACACATAGAAGCAAATGGAACAACGGAATCCTTTCCGATGTTTCAGACACCCACCAACGGGAACGAGAACCCGGGGGTCGCATTTGCGGATTCTCACAACTACTCACACACCCGAACAATAAAGTATATATATATATATTCGTCTCCTATAAAGCTCGAGACTCAAGGCATTATAAACAACAGCCTCCCACAAAACCTAAGGCCCAAGGAATTATATATATACTCCAGCCTCCTACAAAGCCCGAAACCCAAAGGCATTAATACACCAGTCTCGCACAAAGCCCAAGGCCCAAGGCATTATATACAACAGTCTCCCACAAATCTTGAGACCTAAGGCATTCTTAATGTAAATACATATAAATCCATATACATACATAAATATAATCCGCGCGAGGTATGTACACTCACTTCAAAAGTTCACACTAACCAAACGTGAAAATCTACTTCCGATGTACTGTAGAAGTAGTAGCTCCTTCACCTATCAATCCAAGCCAATTAGTAATCCAATCTCACCTCAATAGACACATTTATATATGTACAATGGGCACAATGAATAATACTTATGCACAATTTCATTCACAATGCATTTTAACAATTCCAACTATGTGCAGTCTCAATTGAGAGCTACAACAGGGGTCTTCCCATGGTCTGATCATTACTAAATTTATGTAGTAGTTGTACAACATGTATATGAACAAATTCACAAAATTTCAGCTTAATCCAACAGCTAAAGTAAGAGATATGCAGATAATAGTACAACAAAAACATGCTGTCCAAGTTTTGCAACTGTAGAAACGGGTCAACTTTGGTGATTAAACAGTACTAATTGGCTATGACGTAGGTTATGAGCCATACATTTCTGGAAATATTAGTGTGTCTACTTTCAAACCCAATTGACGGTTTGCAATTCGGAGTTCTTTACGAAGAGTTATACCAATTCTAAAACAGGTGCATAAAGCTATCTACTAAAAGGAAGTTTAAGAACTTCAGCTCTTTTTTGATATAAATCGAAAACCCTCAAATACACCAAGAACACACCCATACATGTATGTTCTTCTTTTCTAATCCAACTTTTCAACATGTAAATCATAAAAACATGTAACATAAATGAAGAAAACATAAAGAACATAATTTACTAACCAATTCTTGATTTCCCAATGATTTTTCTTCAATTTTCTCTTATATCTATTTTCTCCATTTTTGGTAAATAACTAGAATTTTGGGAAGAAAATAGTGTATAATATCTCTTATTGCTAAGCCAAGCACCTCAATTTGCCTTGTCATACTTGAATGAAAATGAAGGAGAATAAAACACCTAGCACATGCTTGCAAATTTATACATAAGCACCACTGGCACTTTTTTTTTCAAGTTTAACTCAATTTCTTCTACTTTTTTACACATGTAAGCACCACATACTTTCTCATGTGACATTCAAGCTTGTACTACCACTTGTACATGACATTCAACATATGAAATGCACACATTAAGCATGAATACAACTCTCCAATTCAAATATATTTACACTTAGCATTAAACACCCATTAAATACAATGATTTATGATGCATACTAATCATGCTTAATTATGTAAATGAAATATGTTTAACGTTTGAGGTGTCACAGTAACCTTATAAATATTTTTCATCTTGGTAACTAATTTCCATATTCGTGCCTTAACCATCATCATTTTGCTATTGTCATGAAATTAACACCGAAGGTACGCATCATTACATTATACTTTTCCAAAATGAAAGTCAAATGTTCTTGGTTAATTGGCCAAGTTGATGTGCGACATGAAACACGTACATTTTTTTAGCAAAACCAAATATAACTCAATATATATTCTTTTGCATGTTTTTGAACCCCTCTAATTAAAACTTCATAATTATCCAATGTCATTCTTTTTTTTTACCAAACGCGATTTTACAAGCACCACCCAGAGCTTAACTATCGAAAGCAGTGTAGAACTCTAGGTTATGGTAATAATAGTTTGTCATGTCCCCAATACTTTGTAGTAAATTTCCCCAATACTTTGGGTAGTAGCATAAGAATAAAAACCGACTCTTACTACAAAGTATTGGGGAAATGAGAGTACATAACAACTGAAATAATTTACTCTATTCTTGTGCTACTACCCAAAGGTCTAGTTAGTGACTTTGTGTATTGTCACAATGACATATCCATCAGCATTTCATGTTATAACCTTATAGGTATTTTTCGTCCTTGTAATTGTTTTCGTTATTCAGGGCCCAAGTCCTCAAACATTAAATGTATGATCCTCTTGTTTATCTGAGGTTGTCATTTGAAATAATAATAATAGGTTGAGCAATACTATGCCCTGGAGATGATTATAAGGTTAGAATAAAAGCGGTATAAATGAAACTGGTAATACAATAAAATAAAGAAGGATATATAAAGAAAATAACACATATTTAACCATATAATATGATGTTCTTTCTTGAACATATATAAGGCTAGCAAATCACTTCACAATAAGCCATGCATACAAAACATGGTTTTGTAAGAATTTTTTAAGGAAAACACAGTAATTCTTGCTTAATCCTAACAAAATGGGTCAATTTGAACATTAACATGTTATAATAACATGGAATCTCCAATGCAACACATAATAGTTGAAAAATAGGTTTGAGTATTAGTGTTCCCACCTCTAATAAAATAATAATCCAAGATCTAAGTGATGGTGCTGATTTCTAATAGCTGGATTCTAACCCCTCCTAAGCTGTCCTTGAGCTCCAATGGTGGCTTAAAGGTCGAAGATGAGAATTAACTGAGTGTAAAAGTCCAAATCCTTGAGCTAAGGTGAAAGATTGTGAAGATCCCCTTTAAATTCATCCACATGCTCCCTCTCCAATAGCCCTCCAAGCTCTCCCTACCAAATTACAAATTTTTAATTAGTATCAAAAGGTGTTCCCTTAAATTGATAGGGTATTCCTACATGCTTACTATTTGCGTTGCTATGTACTTTTGATTTTTCTACTTGCCTTTTTGATTTTAAGTATGTCGTTAAGAATGATATGTTTTCTAAGGTTCCTTTCATTGACGAGACTAACTATATTTTTTTCAAGTCCAATGTGCAAGTGTATCTTAATTCTAAAGATGAGAGGATATGATCGGTGGTGTTAAAAAGATACACTACACCCACAAGCATTAGCAGAGATGGTAAAGGTCACACCCAAACTTGAGGAGGAAACTTGGGATAATGCTTATTTGCAAAACTCTAAGTGGAATAACCAGGGTTTGAATGTCATCAAGTGTATTGTCACTGAGAAAGACTTTAGAATTTTTTTTAATTCTACCACTTCCATGTAAGGTCCAAATTTAAAAAGGACTTAGTTTAGATTGGCTTGATTCTGATACCAATAGAGTTGCTTTGGTTAGTAGCTGCTTACCTCAAATGAAGATGCGATAAAGCAAAAAATAGTCGGATTAATTAAAAGCCAAGCATCTAAAGCCTTAAAGAACAAATTTAGAGCATCAATGGGATCGAGGTAAGTTTAATTAAATCAAAATATAAAGAGATCACCTTCTGATACCAATTGTTGGCAGAGAATTAACCCTGGATGGGGTGAATAGGGTTTATGGCAAATAATCGATTTTCAATAAATTCTTTTTGAATGTGAAAAATTATAACTAGCAATAAACTTAAACAAAAAAAGTAAATACTAGAAATGTAAAAGAGTTTGGTTTTTGGCCTTATGTCCGCACCTGAGGTCAATACTCAAGAAATTTCACTATATGATCTTCTTTACTGGTCAAGATCAAAACCTCTTTACACCAATTTTGTTTACAGGTGAAAATCAAACTTCTACAAGTGTAATAATACCCACTCACTTCTCACAAGATCAAATCTCTACGAGTGTGATAATACCCACACACTCACACAAGATTTCTCTCTTGCTAACTATGAGAACACATCTCACAAAATAGAAATTATGGTTTTAGTGATCAAACACTAAGATTGCTTTCAAGGATAAACAATGAGAAAGCTTTTAAATCAAAACACAACTTATAAGATAAAACTCCTAAGCTCTTAAGAATAAGATGATGATGCTCTTGGGATGGCTTTTGAAAACTTAAAGTAGTTGTGTAATTTCTTGTGCAACTCTTCTTCTTCTTTTTTCACTATATATAGTAATATAAATGTGGCTGTTATATAAAAGAGCCATTGCCACAGAAGAGAGAGAAGATTGGATGGTTTGAATCTTTGAAAACAAAAGGCTCTTTTTTGAATTTTGAAATAATCGAGTAACTTATAAAAAGGAGGACCAGTGGACTAGTCACTTTTGAGCTTTGAAAAAATCAGGTTACTTACAGAAGGAGGACTAGTGGACTAGTCACCTTTTAGGTTTGAAAACTTAAGTCAACCTTAACAAGTTGGCTTGTTTTTATCTTATGAGCATTTTTAAAGAATTTATCTAATAGATTGCATTTGTGAAACTCTTACAAGAGAACTTATATACATCAATCTAGCTTGAATCTTCAATTCTTTGTTCTTCTTTAGTTTCTTTCATGATTGATCTTCTTCTCTTAAGATATAAAAAGACTTGGCTTCTTTATGATAACAAAGAGTGGTCCATTCCCTTTTCGAGTACTAAATGTTTCTAGTCTTGGTAGTTTGAATCCTTTCTTTAGACTAATCTTTTTGCACTTATAGGATTAAACTGAAACTAAGAGAGATAAACTGTTAATATTACTTTTAATAGAGTATTTTTTGTTGTAATCATCAAAATATAAATTAAATAAAGATATTTATTTAATTGTATTTCACAACGTCCTATGGAAGGACTTAGCTATGGTAGCCATATTACTATTGTTCATGTGGAAGGAACGTAACTGGGACAAGTCCAAACTACCAGTTACATTATTGTTCTCGTGGACGGAATGTAACCGGGATAGATTCGAGATATCAGTTACACATGTCTTGTGGATGGAAAAAGCAGCAAGTATCATACGATGGTATATAACTAATGCCTACTTTTGATATGAATATACCTTGGAGATATTTCCTTACGTAGTATATTTGGTTATACGAATTCATTTTATCCATTGGGTTGGTATAGCACTTTGTGTGCATTGCATTTACTATATTTTCATGGCATTTGAAATAAGTACTACGCATATGTATATAACATATGTATGATTACTCTTATTTTAATATTGCATCTTACTTGTGCATTCCTATGTGTATTTTAATATATAAAACCCTATAATTTCTACTAAGTCTGTATTTGGCTCACTCCTATTTTTCAAACTAGTTTTGCAGGTACACTCATGGAATGGTACGTGTATTATATCTAGATGCCTCTGATGACCCCCATATACTTAGTAGTTGTCCATGGTTTGACAACTTAGTTTGCTTGGACTTAACTAATTTATCTTATCAATTAAATTTGAGTTGTATTGTATCAAGTTCAAAAATTTACTTTGAAATTTATAATTAAGTTGTATTTGGAGATTTAAATAAGTTTTACAAATTAAGTTACTACTTTAATAAAACATGGCTAGACTATGGATGGAATTTTGTTTAATAATTATGTTTGTTTAAGAAATGATTTGATGAATATAGTTTAAAAAAGTTTTGGTTATTAGTAAAATAGATGAGACCATGCCGAATTTTTGTAAAAATCTAAGAAACACCTTCTTATATTTATTTTCTTTTGCTCATACCATTTTATAAAATGAGTAATTCCTTGAGAAATGTTTTTAATTAATGACAAACTTCTCACTTTTCCCGCCGTTGTGAGTGACAACATCCATGATTTATTGAATCCCGGAGGTTTAAGCCTCTTAATAGGATTCGGGGCTTCACAATCCTTATTTTATGTAAGCCATGGATACGTGAAGGATTCCTAAATTTTTGACAATAGGCCAATATGTTAAGTCCGAGTTTCTTCCATCGTCTTCACTTCAAAAAACGGATGGAGCAACATTACGTTGAGTGAATGACCAAATCCTTTTTTGAGTGGTGCGTTGTTTGATCGATGAACTCAAGTTTTATAGGAATCATGTAGGAATGAATCATTTTCTCCGCGTTAGGATAGCCAGTTTGTGCGTGTATGCTTGGTGTTTCATAACTCGGATGGACCGGATGTGATTTGAGCGGTGGCAACGTAATGGCTATGTGGCTAGTGGCTATGTCTGTTGAACTTTTTATAGCCACGAAGCTTATGTTGTCACTTTGATGAGGCCTTCCTGCCTTTATTAGAGTTTGAACAATGTCACTCTTGGATTTGTAGGTGAGTAGTTATGTTGAATGGTGAATCTCGATTCCATCTCGAATCCATTGGTCCGGATGTTCCAAACAGCTTCCTATAGCCTAATCACATTCACTTAGGTGATTGTCTTACATTTCAGATTGGACCGAATACGAAATTAAGGTAGTGATCGCATATCTAAGTTTTATGCAATTACTAGAACCTAGAGAGCCTCAGAATTGCAATGACTTTTCATTTTCCTCACCGATTACTTTCATGTTTACATCCTTAGTACTCCATAGTTTAAGGATGAAATTTGGTTCGAGCTGCGAATTCGGCATTTTTAGGGCCATTTTCGCGTTTGAGGACTTAAGACTTGACTAGGTGTTTCTTAGCTCATGTAGAGCTTTCTACTTATTAGCTAATATAGTGTGGCAAGTACGGCGCTACCGATAGTAAGAAGACTACCTTTAATAGCATCTTGGGATTTGGCCAATTTAAGTTTTGGATTAGCTGTTGATCATGTAGCCTTGGGGATTTGGTATCACGTTGCGTGAAGCATGATAAGTCGGGGTCAAATTAACCTTGTGGATGATGCGGAACCCATAGCCCTATCACTATGTCCCCTCTAACATCCCTAGTGATACATAACTGTATCTAGAGTTATTATTCTACCTTTGATTCGAAGCTTTAATAAAGAGGTTTCGTGCACCATTGAACCCATTGATCACTCATCCTTGTGGAGAGTGGAGATTGTTTAGACATTCCTAGTCGGAGTCTTGACTTTTTAATTAAGGCTTGGAGATTTAAGTTTTGTTTATTCCGCAAACATTCATTTAAAGAATTTTAATTTTAATTTAAGTTTTTGTGAATGAGTTTAAAAATTACTTTTGTTTTTTTATTTTGAACCTCAATAATTGAACAGTCGAGTACACGTGGATTAATAAGGTATTTGGGGTCAAAAATTCGAAGTGTGGCAGTTTTTTAAAAAATAATAATAAAAAAATGCCTTGTTAATCAAGAAATATTTTATGCCACACATGAAATATATATTTATATATCCATAATATAATTTAAAGGTATCCAATTTATTTTTATATTAGAGATGCTCTTGTGAAGATAACAACATGATAGCTAATACGGGTAACAATGATTCAGCGTTATAGAAAAAAAGCAAAGCTACACGTCCATTTGCCCCATTAACACTATTCTACATTTTCTAATTAATATAAGTATAAATTTGTTGAGTTATGTCAATGGTTTTAAAATCCGCTAGTATTTTTATTTTTATTTTTATGATAAAGAGGTTATCAATCAACATTACATTTTTTGTTGTGGTGGTTGTATGTTCACTATTTATTTTTATTTTTTTAAAAAATAAAATGTTTAAATTTTTTCTCTTTATTATAATAATAACGAAAATAATCTATGTTATAAAATTATCGTTTTGTATATAAAAAAATTTAATCAATTATTCCCTGACTTGGTACATTGGTTTATGAAAGTTAAACTCTTTAGAATTAACATGTCATAGCTGGAAAAATGATTCAGAATTTGCAAATGAGAAAATAATTGATATTTGATGCAAAGCATGTCCGGGTATGATAAGGGCACCATGAACTCTTATCTTAACTTTAAGTAAGGAGGTGGGGATAAAAGTTCATGATGCCTTTAATTATCCAAGCCCCTAATATTAAAGTCCATGGCAAAAAAATGCGAAAAATGAGGGGAAAGAAAACAGCAATGGAGACGTACCAGAGGGAAAATGGGAAAATACTGATGTTTGGAAGAAATTTGTCCAGGCTGGAAAAACTAAAATTTGATAAAAATATTAGGCAGATGAATTTGTGCAAAAGATAAAATAGAATCCTAATTTTATAATTTTGATTTTAATAGTAATAGATTTTTGTTTTAAAGTGATTTATGCTTGTATTTTATTTTAACGCTAGACTAAGAAATGAATTTTCACAATTCAGTCAAAATTTGAGACCACTTAGCTTTAGGAATGGCAATGGGTCGGGTTCGCCAAACCCGCCCCGCATGTATATCACTCCGCCCCAAATCCGAGGGCGGGTTTTTCTTTGAAAAGCCAAGCGCACCCCGCATACATATATAGGAGCCCTATCCCGCTCCGCCCCGAATTAAAAGGACCGGGTCGGGTTGACTGGGTCACCTGCTCAAACTCCCTGTTTTGAACTTAAAAAAAAAAACAAGAATAACTCAACCAACAGCTCAAACTCTCTGTTTTGTAGTACTGTCTCTACCAAAATCCATATCTAATACTCAACCCCATAAGGCCATAATTCAAACAAAAAGTCTCATTAACTACATAATACAAATATCAAACAACATTACAACAATTCTACAATTCAAACATTAAATTAAAACCAAATTAAATGATTCAAACATCAAAAATCTCAAATTAAAACAACACAAACTCTTCGCCGGAGGAACGGCGTGCGTGAGATGTTGGAGATGGAGGAGGAGAGACGTGTGAGGGTGGCCGCAGATGAAGGAGGAGAGGTGTGGGTGTGTCGCCGTGTTGGTGTGGGACCTGTGGGTTTGTCGCCGTGTCGGTGTGGGTGTGAGAAATAGGGAGAGGCAGTGGAGCCTGTGAGAGGAGAAGTGGAGAACAGTTGAGAGCCTGAGACTGAGTAAGAGAGTGAGTAGTGCGGGGTTGCGGGCTGTGGCGCTGTGCGGCTGAGAGAAATGAGAATGAGAGATGATAATTAGAGAGAGACAATCTACGGCATATAGATCTTAGACCATCTCTTATTCTCTTATGGGTAGTGTAAAAATGTAGTGTAAAAGTGGGTATTTAGCCTATTAATGAAGATGAAAACGTAGCGGTGAAAATGTAAAAATAGCTCCCACGACACATCATGTGTCGGGAGAGAATCTGTGAGTTTGGCCAACACATCATGTGTCGTGCCAATTGAATTAATTTATGAAAGAGTAGAGAGAGAGTATATGAATAATCTGGAGAAAGTGGAAACAAAAAATGACAACGTACACGAGAGAAAGATGAAGGAAAAAGAAGAAAAAGAAGTGCTTTTCTTTTCTTTTCTTTCTGGTTGAGAGAGAGAGAGAGTAGAGAGAGTATATGAAGAATCTTGCTTTTCTTTTATTTCTGCTTGAGGAAGGAAAAAGAAGAAAGAAAAGGGGAGAAAGATGATGACAATGGAGGAGCAAAAATATGACGACTGAGTGCAAAAAAAATCCATGCCCTTACATGACACTTGATATGTCGTGGGAGTGGCAAATTTATGCCTCCCGATACATCATGTCTCGTGGAAGGGTAATTTCACTGTCCCGATATATGATTTATCGTGCGAGGTATAATATTGTTGGCCTGTAAATATACCTTCTCTTTACACTTTTTCCTCCAAATTTACATTTTTAAACTAAGCGGTGGGGTATATGTATATTTAGCTTTTTACCCTACCCAGTGCAGATAGTCTTAGATCAACAAATGTTAGGGTTTGTATTTAATAAATATTAAATATATATATAATATTTATATTAATATATTTATATATATATGTAAGGGGGTCGGGTTGGATCGGGTTTTGAGGATGCAGAGCCCTAACTAGCCCCGAACTCGGTTTGGGTTTTTAATAAAATTACCAAACCCAACCCGGCCTTAAAAAACCCGTTCCAAACCCGCCCCATCCGGGTTGGGTCGGGTCGAAAACCCACCGGGCTGGATTTTTTTGTCATTCCTATTTAGCTTAGACTAGGTATTTCTTATGTTGTCTGGCATGGCACAGTGAAATAAATAAAAAAAAATCCTATGCCCGAATTTGCACAGGTCCGACTTTACTAAATTTAGATAATGAGCTATCATAAACAAGAATGTAGGCCAATGGGCCAGGCTTGGGGAGGTTTTGCCAAATCCTAAAATTGTAAATGAAAAAAATATGTTAGTTTGAGTATATATATATAATACAAATTAGAGTATCTTGATGTGACCATTGTCCTAGGTGTATGATCCAGAGGCTATAATGAATCATTTTGGCACAAATCTAACGGTCAACAATAATTATATGAAAAAAAAACCCTTATTATCCTCTCTTCTCTCACATTCCCAATAACTTTTTAATTTAAAATATATAATACAAATTAGAGTATCTTGATGTGACCATTGTCCTAGGTGTATGATCCAGAGGCTATAATGAATCATTTTGGCACAAATCTAACGGTCAACAATAATTATATGAAAAAAAAAACCCTTATTATCCTCTCTTCTCTCACATTCCCAATAACTTTTTAATTTAAAATTTACAAACATATAGGTGGTGTTTGGTTGAAATTTTAAAATCAAGTTTTAAAATTTCTACCAAAAAGTCAACTTTATTTCATATTTCCCAAAATTCACTTCACTTTACTTTTTCTCTCTTAAAATTTTTAAAACACCATAACTTTAAATTCAAAAATTGGAATTAGGTAAAAAAAAAGATTTGAAACTTACTCATCAAGATCTATATAAAATAAGATCTATTGTGACTATTTTTTGAATTTTTTTCATGAGTTTTTTTGAATTGGTTGAAAAAAACTAGAAATTAATACGAGTACACTTAATACTACCAAATTAATATGAGTACACTTAAAACTCCAAAAATAAGATTCAACACATATTTAATATGAGTACACTTAATACTACCAAATTTTAAAATATAAATTACAAAATTTAATGCGTTTGTTTGTAAAAGAACCAATTAATTACAAATTAATTAAATGTGTAATTTATGGCCTAAAACACCAAGTGAATATCACACAAACCAAGAATTTAAATAGTTTATAAAAAAGCACAAAACTTTAAAATTGACAATACTGCACTAACAAATCTTTCTATAAATCACATATAAATTTGTGTACTTAATTAGTTGTCTACTATTGCCAACTATGTGTCGAATGCATGTATTACTTTTATAAAGGAAAAAAATATACCCTTAACATAATTAATAGTTAATAGTACAATTTATACCTGAACAAGAAATGAGATTGTTTAGCTTGGTCTCATTAGACCTATTAAATTTGTTGTAGAGAGTAAATATTTGTTTTTTAACTTAATTTTAATTAAATGTTCACAAAATAAGATGGGCAAATGACCACATATTTAGGCTCATCTATAATATAAAAAATAGGAACTAAATTAGTGAACAATAATATTTTTCTTATAAATAAAAAAGTGAAATATAGACTAAAAAAGTAAAATAATTTTTCCTATCCAAATTGGGGATCAAATGTGAAATTTGTAACATTAAATTATTTCCTTTTAAGATCATATGAAATCTAATTTTAGCATTAAGTTCTTTTAATTTGAAGATATAAAATCTCAATATTTTTAAGGAAAAATGTTTATAGTTTAATCATTGTAATTAAAACAAAATTTTACACTCTTAAATAATTTTTTGATTTTTACTCCTCTCAATCTATAGTACCAAACACTATGTTTGACTAATTTTTTTTTCAAAAAGTATAAAAATCTAATGGTTAAAAATATGCATGTTATAGTGTGCATTAGTTCTACATCATTGAATGAGTTTTATACACACATCAAGATGTCACATCAAAGTTAAAATACTCACACCAATAATATACACACAATCAACTCTTACATACCAATAGTTTTGTTTACATTAAAAATGCTATAACTTAAAATAAAAAATTCAAAATTTAATAAAAATTTAATATTTAAAATTTACTAATAAAGATCAATTAAACAAGATCCATCAAGAATATAGAATTTTTTTTAAAAAAATGAAGAATTTTGTTTACATTAAAAATGCTATAACTTAAAATAAAAAATTCAAAATTTAATATTTAAAATCTACTAATCAAGATCAATTAAACAAGATCCATCAAGACTATAGAATTTTGTTAAAAAAAATGAAGAAAAATTATTGAATAACATTGAATCTAAAATATTCAGACCAATAATATAAACACAATCAACTCTTACATACCAATAATTTTTTTTACATTAAAAATGCTATAACTTAAAATAAAAGATTTAAAATTTAATATTTAAAATCTACTAATTAAGATCAATCAAACAAGATCCATCAAGACTATAGAATTTTCTAAAAAAATGAAAAAAAATATATATTGAGTAACATTGAAGTATACTAACAGACAAGGTTGGATTATTTTCACATATGGCCTTGAGTTTAATTTTCTTAAAAAATCATTTTGCAGAGATCAAAAAATATGATTAAAAGATTATTTAAAAAATTAAAAACAAATCAATTCAATCCGGTCTACTTTTAATTTTTTTTTAGCATGAAAATATATTGAACATATGTTCCGATTGCTCAAAACGTTAGACTATATTAAACAATAAGCTCAAAATAAACTAATTTATTTCACCGTGCTGAATGGCACGGGTATACCCTAGTATTAAACAATTAAAGACATTGTTAGCTTTTGAGTGATAAAATGGTGGACATTATTGGGTGAGGGTTAACAAAACTCACAACATATATGGAAAAACCCATATACACGAAGAGAGAGATATAAAAAGGAAAAAAATATTATACAAATAGGGATATTAGAAAAGTATAAAGCCCATATACATTCGTGGAAACTTTTTAATTCTATTGACTATTGTGAGAATCCGCAAATGCGACCCTCGGGTCTCGTCCCCGTTCGGTTGGGTGTCTGAAACGTCGGAACGGATTCCATCATTCTATTTGCTGGAGTATCTTTGTTTATTCATATCACATGTCCCTATGTCCTATTTCTAGATGCAAAAGGGGTCATTCAGAGTCGCCAGTACGTTTTACTAAAAAACGGACAAAAAGGGTCGTGTAAAAGGAAAAACTATAAACAAGCCTTTCTTTACACGTTTGTCTACGAAACCAAGATTCTATAGGGTTCGAAAACTATATTACGGTTTGGGAAGGTGTTAAGCACCCATTCCGCCATTTCGGTCTCTAGTGGTCTTTCATATGTTTGTTTTATGTTGAAAAACTTGGATGCTTTTACTGACAGTCTACTACTTTCTAAGTGAAAACCCTAATTTCTGGGAAAAACGGAAAAAAGGGGATGAAAACCTTTGTGTTCTGAGATCCGATGTTTTTATTATTTGAAAGATGTAAATACAAATGACAAAACCTTTTATTTTGAAAGAGTATCCCGTATTATTTCCTCAAATAATGACGGTTTTCTCGTGTTGTGATTACTTTTGTAAAAGTTCGAATCTTGTATCGGGACTAATTTAATATAGAACTAGAACTCTTTGAGGAGAGTTTATCAGGCACGTCGCAGTCTATAGAGAAGACAGGATATGTTGATTTTAATTCCTAGATAAGTCTTATCAGTCCGGGTTTTGAAAACATAATTTTATCCGGATGATAATATACTTACAATTCTGGTTTTGCAAATGGTTTTATCAGGGTCTTTTGTTTTGAATACGGTAGACTATTTGTAACTTGGCAATAAGTTTATTCAAATAAAATGTGGACAAAACAATAGAAATAAAACGAGTACACAGATATCTAATGTTAAATACTAGAAGATACTTTCTTTACCTCCCCGACGAGAATAATAATAAGAAAGAAAATATAATACGGCAGAAAGATCTCCGGCGATAATGATCTTTTCCTTCTTCAGATATTTCTGGGAATTCGATTCCAGAGACAGGACACGTCGAGTGTCGAGAATAGATTCGATAATTCTTCGAAAATAAGACTATAATAGAGAATGCTTGATAAAAGACTAGAAAATTAGATTTAAAGCTTAGAATTCATCAATCCCAACTTGCTCCCCCCCTTGAACCCTTGGGGGTGTTGGCCTATTTATACTGCTCGGGAGAGTATGTCGCGCAACACTTCCCCAAAAGGGGCATATGTCGCGCGACAATGTGTCCTATGTCGCGCGACAAACGGCTGAAGTGACGTTTCTGACAGACTGATGTGTCAGAGAGTGGATGGTCTGGTGTCAGGAGGGATTGTCGCGCGACATAAGAGTGTTTGTCGCGCGACAATGTGATATGTCGTGCGACAATCTCTATTAAAAATAGGTTTGTTGGCCAACAAACCCTTTTTGGGGTAGTTTTGGGTGCTCGGGTGGGTCTCGGACCCAAAAATAGCAGTTCTCGAAGGTCGTTAGAGTTCTTGCGGGGGTCACGGATCGGGGTGTCTACAGACCCTCTCGACTCAAGCTCCTTGCTTGCAAGGTATTAAGGCGACTGGGAAAGATCATGATCCATGGCTCCCGCATGAACTCTAAAGGAGTGTGTGCATGCAAAAAGTGTTATTGACCGCCTCCGGAGAGGGCTTCGTGTTTGGCTTTGCCTCCGGAGAGGGCTTTTGTTACCTCATTACCTCTTTCGAGGACTTTCATTTGCTCTACTTGCCTCAGATGGGAGGACTACCATTGCGCCTCAGGTGGGAGGACTACCATTGCTCCACTAGCCTCAGATGGGAGGACTACCATTGATCCACTTTGCGCCTCAGGTGGGAGGACTACCATTGCTACACTAGCCTCAGATGGGAGGACTACCATTGATCCACTTTGCGCCTCAGGTGGGAGGACTACCATTGCTGCACTATGCCTCTCTGGGAGGGCTTTTGATCTTCTCGCCTCAGGTGGGAGGACTACCATTGCTACACTGTGCCTCTCTGGGGGGATTTTGATCTTCTCGCCTCAGGTGGGAGGACTACCATTGCTACACTGTGCCTCTCTGGGAGGGCTTCGCCTCAGGTGGGAGGACTACCGTGTGCCTTTCTGGGAGGGCTTCGCCTCAGATGGGAGGACTATCGTGTGCCTCTCTGGGAGGGCTTCGGATCTGTAAGAAGAAAGAAAAATTGCCTCTATGAGGGCTTTGTGAGTATTTCTTGCCTCTGGCAAGGGCTTGTGTTTGTGTTTTGCCTCCGGATAGGGCATGTGTTTGTGTTTTGCCTCCGGAAAGGGCTTGTGTTCGTGGTTTGCCTCCGGAGATGGCTTGTGTTTGTTGCCTCTCTTAGACTGCTAGAGTGAGAGAGAGAGAGTAAATCTTGCAAAGGTGAAAAGAGCTTTCTTGGGGTTTAATCCGGATGTCCGTTTCCCTGTATCTTTCTGAACTTTACTCTCATGTTTTTCTCGAGTGAAGATACTTCTCTCAGAAGGCAGATTTCGGATTTCATTAGTTCTCCGCAGAGTGATGGTCCGAGGTTTTCCAAACCATCTCTTCTGTATTGTGCTGAAAAGAAATTTTGTTTGAAAATTTAATCTCTGATCTCTGTTCTCTTCTTATTTTTCTCTTTTGGTGGGCCCACATCGTATTCTGTTTTTTGATGCCCTTATTTCTCCTTCTTTTTGGGAAAGACTTTTCCTGGCCTTTTCTGTTTTTGACCAGGAGTCTTTTTATCCCTTTCTTGCGATCAGGAGCCTTACTCACCCAAAACGAAGCCCTGAGCCGGTTTTGGCCTAGCTGTCACTTTTGGTGTGGCTCTCCCTGTCACTCTGCATTTCTGTTTCTCTTGCTCGCTTTGGGCGTTCATGCGGGTGCTTTCTCTTTTCTACTCTTTCAATTTTTTCTATTCCCGTCTTATTTTGATATTCTGCTTTTTCTCCTTGATGGTCTTGGTCCTTCTGTGAGATCAGAGATTACTTTAACTGTTTGTACTTTGTTCTCGCTTTTTTCGGAGAGATGATTTGGAAGTCCTCCTTGAATTTTTTTTTTATCCTGTGTGTGCGGTTTTTAGCAATTTTTTCGAAAACTGCTTATCTGGAATACCCCTGTAAGAGACAAAATGAGACAAAGGTCAAAAAATCAGGGGATGGGATGGGTTTGTCGCGCGACACTTCGGTGTCTGACTCTTTGTCGCGCAACAATGTGGCCATTTGTCGCGCGACAAACTGCCCCACTATATAAGCCTCTTGCTGAGCTCATTCTACTTCATTCTCTCCTTTCTTTCTCTCTCTCTAGCTTTCTCTCTTCCTTCTCCTTAGCGCGGAAGCCCTGCCGCTTTTTTGACTCTCCGATTCTTCTCATATATTACATATACACGGATGGACCCCGCACATCCTGATAGGTTGGAGGGTGACCAGAAGGAGGTCACTTTTACAGACGCTCAGGGCGTTCTTCGCTGCAGCCCTCATCACGACGATTGGGCTGACCTTGATTGGTACGATGAGGATGGGGTAGACCGCGGTCGGGCGGTGGTCTACCGAGACGTTACCCGGGCTGCTCCGATCCCGGACGTTCCGTAGCTCTTGATGGAGCCTGTCTCTCACGAGATCCGTCGTCGATCTCTGGTATGTCTTATTTTCGTGTTTTTTATCTGTTCTGTTACTTTTGTCATTTCCTCCATGTATTTTAAACAATGTTTAGTATGCATGACTAGAAAAAATGCCCGATTTTAGCGAACACATACTTTTACCTGTGATACCTCTTAGGTTTTTTTAGAAATTTACATAATGTACCCTCCTAATCCCATAACCCTTATAACTTTCATAATTACACCAAAGTACCCTCAGGTTTAGAAAATTACATAATTTACCCCTATAACCCTATAATTCTCATAATTACACCAAAGTACCCTCAGGTTTGGAAAATTACATAATTTACCCTTATAACCCTATAACTCTCATATTTACACCAAAGTACCCTCAGGTTTTGGAAAATTTACATAATTTACCCTTATATCCATATAACTCTCATATTTACACCAAAGTACCCTCATGTTTGGAAAATTTACATAATTTACCCTTATATCCCTATAACTCTCATATTTACACCAAAGTACCCTCAGGTTTGAAAAATTTACATAATTTACCCTTATATCCCTATATCTCTCATAATTACACCAAAGTACCCTCAGGTTTAGAAAATTACATAATTTACCCTTATAACCCTATAACTCTCATATTTACACCAAAGTACCCTCAGGTTTGGAAAATTACATAATTTACCCTTATAACCCTATAACTCTCATAATTACACCAAAGTACCCACATAATCCTGTATTCGTTCCTTTTTGTTTGTAGTGGGTTGGCCGTGGTTAGGGTTCTCCTAACACCATTTCTTTAGAGTGGCGACAGGCACCGGCTCCTGTTCAAGAGTTGCTTCTCGCGACTCATTTTGGCTCTCTCTTTGTTGCCCTCCCGGAGCGGGTATCTAAGGCAGCTATCCTGGTGTCAGCTCTGGCCTGTCACTGGTGGGACAGGCACTCACACTTTTCACTGGAGCTGGGGGAGATGACGATGACCCCCCTCGACTTATTCGTTTTGACTGGGATTCCTTCAGGGGGGTCCCTATTCATATCGATGTTCCTTTGCGTCTGACAGCAGAGGGCATTGTCGGTGCATTAGGATGGTTTCCAGAGCGACGGAGTTCCGGTGATACGATTCCTCGGGCCGTCTTAGTTACTCGGCTAGCCACAGAGAGAGCTCGATTAGTTGCCTCAGGAGCGCCGATGACCCGCCAGGAGGCGCGCCAGTATGCCCGCGTCCTTCTTCTACTGACGCTCCATGATCTGTTCGAGGCCCGTGGGGGGGACACGGCCCATCTCTGGTGGCTGCCCTATCTCCGGGATTTTAGCATCATGTTCAACTACGATTGGGACGATTTTATTCTTGCCGTCCTCTATGATGCTATGGACCAGGTTTCTCGCCAATTAGTCCTGAACCTTAAGAGCTTTTCTCTGTTGTGGGAGGTATATACCTTTGTTCCCTTATCTTTGCTCCAGTCCTTTACTTTTATTTGTTGATTCTTACTGATATTCTTTGTGTTTCCTCTCCAGAGTTAGTTTGTGGCGTATACTCGCTTGGGTCGCGCCCAGGTAGATCTCCTCGTCGAGAACGAGGATCAGTTCCATTTTCTCCGCCGATTCATTGCGGGAAACTACAGGGCTCCCTACGTATACCGGACTCGGGAGACCAGAACTGCTGCCGTCCATGACCTGCTGGAGGAGCAGGTAAATATCTTAGTATTCTTTCTTTTCCATAAATAAATTATGAATAAAATATAAATAACTGAAATAAAATTTTGTCCTATTTGTAGATTGAGTGGGCCCCCTGGGGCGATCTGGGCCTCCATTTCGGATACGGCCGTGCTCTGACCGCCTCGAGGACCAGGCGGTTGATTAGGGATGAGTACGGCCTTCATTTTTATTTAGGCGAGAGAGTTATTCGCCAACACACACCGGCCCAGTGGCCTCGAGTTCCACTATTTCCACCGGTTTTGATGAGGCGAACGGGCGAGATTGATCCGGTGACGGTGCAGGCCTTGGTGGACGGGCTCGGCTTCCAGACTTTCACTGAGGAGGGAGACTATGCCGCTTTCGCTGCCCGTTATTTGATGAGGGAGCCGAAGGGGACTCGGGGGCGGGTCTTCTACGAGAGATATCGGGCATTGGGAGGCGATCCTCATTATATACGAGGACAGACCCATCTAGCTAAGACGGCTCCGGGTCATCTGTCACCTGTCCCCGATCAGAAGGACAACATTCTGGACTTCGAGGACGAGGACCCCGAGGGAGAGAGGGACATTCCTGCTGCTGCCGAGGGTGGTGATAGGTCAGGGGGTGAGGGTGGTGATACGACGGCGGCTTCGAAGCAGCCACCTCAGACGACACCCGTGGAGGAGCGGCGTGCTGAGGGTTTTGAGTTCCCTATCGTCCCTTCTGTGTCTCCGGAGGTCCTTTTTGATGCTGCCGAGGCTGTCGAGGGGAGAGCAGGATTTTCTGAGAGGTCCTGGGAGCCCGCGGACCTTGGGACAGACTACGATCAGTTTGGGCGGACCCCTCCTGCTGCGACGACCACTCCTTCTAGTGGGGTCCCGCCTTTGAGGGCGACGGCCATTATGGATCCTCCAGGTGTCCGTACCTTCGCTACATTTACTCCCCTCCCGTCGACTGTTATGGTCCCTCCAGCCCGATCTCCAGGTCTCGGTGGCTTATCTTCTCGCCCTCTTTTGTTCCCTATTCGCGAGGAGGGGGGGTCCACTTCCGCTGACGTTCCGGTGGGGCCGTACATTCCTTGGGTAGATCTACCCCCGTTCCCTAGAGATATTTCTTATGTCGGCGCCGGTTTGCGAAGATACACGGTTCCTGAGTATCCTCTTCCTGAGGACACTTTTGACTACTTGGGTGGTCGCCCTGGTGATGAGGTACCTTCTTCACCTTCTCTTGATACTTTTATATCTCTTGACTGTGCTGATTCTTTTTTCTTATGTCTTTTTCAGCGGGTGAGTGTACGGGTGGCGGATCTGCGGGCTTGGCACGCCCAGTACCTCTACAGCTGGAATTTGCTCCAATATGTCGGTCGAGACCCTCCAGCATACATGCGTGACTACCAGAGGGCTATCGACGTCTCTTTGCGGCCAGACGACCCTCTGACTTCTTCTCATGCCCGGACGGAGTCTCGGAGGAGTAGCAGTCGGACCTCCAGGCGTTCTCAGTCGTCGGTGATCCGTCCTACGGCTCCTGTCCAGTCGACGGGGCCTTCCCAGGCGATAGTTCCTCCTGTTCCAGGCGTCCCAGTGGTTGACCTTACTCCCGAGGAAGGCTCGGGTGATAGTGGGAGCGTGTCAAAACGCGCCCGAGTAGATTAGCTTTCTCTATTCTGCATTTTTCTTAGTTCGGACAGATACTTATTTATATTTTTATAGACTTGTAGACAGAGTTTTAGTTTTTGAAAATTGTTCTTTTATTAGATTTATGAAAATCTTTATTTGTGTCTGATGATATACCATTACTCTCTTGTTTTGTGAAAGATATATATATATACGTATGCGAGTTAATGTTTTTAGGAGCCATACCTTGTAGCGTAATGACATTTAGGTTTCCTGCAAAAGAACAAAGTGAGAACAAGAATGCATCCAGAAGTAATTCTCTTGGCAAGAATGAGTCTTATGTGTAAGAAAAAATAAAAAATAGGGTGACCCTAAATGGGTTTATCGCGCGACAATCCCTAGTGGATATGGGTTTGTCGCGCGATAAACAGGCACATGACCCTCTTTTTTGCTATAAATACACCCATCTTCCTTCCTTCATCCCCACACCTTCAAAAAAAATGTCTTCTTATCGCACAAAATCTGATTTTTCTTATGTCAATGCCCGAGATGCCTTGATATCTTCTGAAAATGGTTTGAACTTCGGTGCTTTTAGTCCTTTAGCAGGCTGGTGCCATCGTCCTGTCGATTTTTCCTTTCTGTTAGGTGCTTTGTATTTCTGGAGTCCTGCGGACCATCTCTTTCGCTTCGGACTAGATGAGCTCTGTCCGACCTATGAGGAGTTCTCCTGGCTATTGCGTTCTGACGTTCGTCTCCCAATGGCAGTTCCCATGGAAGAAATCGGTCCTCGAGATATGCTGATTGCTCTTTTAGCCATTCCCCAAGTGGCCTGTGATGGTTTTATTACCGACGGACTCCTTGACCTCTATAAGATGGTGAGGTTCTTTCATCGTTATGAAGATAGAGCCTCTTATAGTGTGGGGCGTACTGCGGTGGCTTTGATATGTCTTGTTTCGGATATGTTACTAGTGACGGGCTCTTCTCGTGTTAATCCGACTATTCTGAGCTTGATCTACCATGCTAGGAATGGGGAGTCCATAGTGCCCATCGTTCTTGCAGAGACTCTGAATGGTCTAGATGATATTCAAAGGGGGGCCTCACCCTTCTTCAGGGGAAGTCCTCGTTTGCTATACATGTGGCTGTTGGAGCGTTTTCGATCGGTGAATTTCAACGGGGTTCGGCTCGACAACCCGACACACTTCTTCTATCGTCCTCTCTTCGGTGCTTTGACCATGTCTTCCTCTGATTGGACGGTGTGATTTTCGGAAAACTTTCGTGCCATTCGGTGGAGCATCCCTTGGTGGAAGTTGAGGGGGATGGTGCTTAGTACTGGAGGTCAGAACTACGTTCGGCTCCGCGGGCTCTGGTTTACCTCCTTTTATCTCCCAGGACGTCTTCTTCTGCAGTTTAACGTTCCTCAAGAAATTCCCCTTGGTCTGAACAACTTCTCCTCTGAGTTCAAGTTTGTGACCCCGCATGTTTCTTTATCAGTAGAGAGGATGTGGCGTGCTCGGCTGACTCGGCAGTTCAACTATGCCCGTTTCGGTATTTCCAGGCCCCTCCGGGCTGACATTATTCGCTCTTGCTGGCAATCTCTAGAAGGAGAGCTGATTGATGACCCCTTTCAAATGGAGTGGTTCCGATTCATGGATTCTGAGCCTACAGAGGATAACATTGTCTTTGCGTATCAAATCCTGGACGAGGCTCGAATTGATTTGGCCACCGAGGACCTGGTGTGGCCAACCCCTAGGGATTAATTTTTTCTTGTATGTTGTATTTCCTTTATAACTTTCGGTGTTCTGAACCACCTTTTAATAATATACGAGGGAAAATAAATTTCTTTACAAAGTTTAAACCGGGCCTGAAGTCACTTCTCAGGTTGCCTACGTTCCCCCCTTTTTTGATTTTTTCAAAAACACAAATTTTAAGTTGGGGCTCAGGTTTACGTAGTTCTTATCTATACATGTTACGCCTATTGATAATACTTCTTCAGTCGGTCCATGTTGACTGGTGAATGCAGTAATTGTCCGTCTAAGTCGGCGAGTATAGCGGCACCCCCGTATCAATCTCCTTGACGATATACGGCCCTGTCCACTTCTGCCCGAACTTACCCCTTGGATCTCTGGCTGGCTCTCGAATTTCTTTTAATACGATGCCGTTCTCATTGATACCCCAAGTTTTTACTTTCTGGTTAAATGCTCGAGCGATCCTCTTCTGATAACCTTGGTGGTGGTATGCGGCTTTCAGCCTCTTCTCATCTAATAGGGCTAGCTCGTTATACCGTGCCTGGACCCACTCCAGTTCATTGACTTGATTTTCTAGCATTACCCTGAGAGAGGGGACCTCTAACTCAACAAGGAGGACTGCTTCCATCCCGTATGTGAGAGAAAACGGGGTTGCCCCGGTGGAGACCCTCTCGGTGGTGCGGTATCCCCACAATGCATATGGTAACTTTTCTGGCCAGTCCCGGCAGGTGTCGGTCATTTTGCTTAGGATATTCTTCAGATTCTTATTGGCGGCCTCGACTACCCCATTGGTTTGCGGCCTATATGGCGAAGATCTGTGTCGAGTGATACCGTATTTTTCCATGACAGAGCTAGCCTCTCCCTCGAAGTGGGTGCCGTTGTCCGAGATGATTTCGTGTGGGACCCCATACCGACAGATGATATTCCGTCTGATGAATCGAACAACTTTTTTGGCGTCAAGGGTTTGGAAAGACTCGGCTTCCACCCATTTGGTGAAGTAGTCAATGGCCACTAGTATGAATTCACGGCCGTTGCTGGCCTTTGGTGAAATCTTCCCGATGATGTCAATCCCCCAGGTCGCGAAAGGCCAAGGAGCAGTCATGTTGTACAACTCTTTCGGGGGAAGTTTCTGAGAGTTAGCATAAATTTGGCATTTGTGGCAATGGCGTACGGGTTTAACGCAGTCGTTCTGCAGGGTAGACCAGTAATAGCCTTGCCTGGTGATCTTTCGGGCAAGTGTATGGCCGCTCATGTGAGGTCCACAATCGCCCCCATGTATTTGATCCATCACTTTGACGGACTCTTCTTCTGCCAGACATTGGAGATGGGTCCCATCGTAGTTCCTTTTGTATAGCCTGTCGGCACAAAGTATGAATCTTGATGCTAATCTCCTGAGTGTGACCCGTGTTTTCTTGTCTGTTTACTCGGGGTACTGGTGGTTTTTCAGTAGGTTCCAGATATCATAAAACCAAGTGGTTGAGTCCCCTTCCTCTTCACTTTCTACCTCAAGGGCTATGCAGTGTGCTGGTCCGGATTTCTTTTGTACTGTAAGAGTTATTTCTTCCATTCCCTCTGGGATATCGATCATAAATGCTAGGGTTACAAATGCGTCAGCAAAACTGTTCTGTGACCTGGGGACATAGTAGAACTCTGCATGCTCAAACCTTCCTGCGACATCCTCCAGTCGGGTGAGGTAAGGGACTAATTTCTCATCTCTAATCTTCCATTCCTTCAGAACTTGGTGGACCACTAGTGCTGAATCTCCGTATACCTATATTCTTTTTATACCCCTTTGGAGTGCGATCTCCAACCCATGATGCAAACTTCATATTCGGCCATGTTGTTGGTGCAGAAGAAGTTCAGACGATATGACACCGGGGAGTGAGTTTGGTCTGGAGAGACTAACAGAATGCCTATCCCGTTTCCGTTTCGGTTGGCGGCCCCTTCAAAATACAATTTCCAGTCTTCATCGACCTCGACATTCATGATAGTTTCATTCGGGAACTCGGCGTCTTCTAGCATGTCCCCCAATATCGGATTGTGGGCTAGGTAATCAGTTATGATCTTGCCTTTGATCGCCTTCTGCGTCATGTAGGTGATGTCGAATTCGGATAGCAGGAATAACCATTTTGCCATACAGTTCGAAAGAGCTGGTTTCTCGAAGAGGTATTTCAACGGATCAATTCGTGATGCCAGGATGACTGGGAAAACCAGCATGTAATGTCGTAATTTCTGTGTTACCCAGACGAGAGCGGTGCATGATTTCTCTAATGGTGTGTAGTTTATCTCAAACGGGGATAGCTTCTTACTGATGTAATAGATGGCCTGCTCTTTCCGGGTATCGGTCAGGTGTTGTGCTAGCATGGCTCCTGCGGCAGAATCAATGACGGTCAGGTATAGGATTAGTGGCAGCCTGGTCTGTGGTGGGGCTAATACTGGGGGGTTGGAGAGGTAATCCTTAATTCTGTCAAAAGCCTCTTGGCACTGATCGTCCCATTCTCCGGGTGAAGACTTCCTCAGGAGTTTAAAAATGGGTTCGCAAGTTTGGGTAAGCTGAGAGATGAACCTGCTGATGTATTGCAAATTTTCCAAAAATCCTCGGACTTCTTTCTCTGTACGAGGTTCGGGCATGTCTCAGATTGCTCAAACTTTGGCAGGGTCTACCTTGATTCCCTTTTTACTGACGACATACCCCAGAAGCTTTCCTTTGGTTACCCCGAACATACATTTCTGCGGATTGAGTCTCATCTGGTACTGACGGAGGCGGTCAAAGAAACCTCGTAAGGCTGGCACGTGGCCTTCCCTCTCATTCGACTTGATTATCATGTCGTCCACATACACCTCTACTTCTTTGTGAATCATGTCGTGGAAGATAGATGTTGCTGCCCTCTAATATGTTGCTCCGGCATTCTTCAGCCCGGATGGCATAACGGTGTAGCACTATGTTCCCCACGGTGTGATGAATGCAGTTTTCTCCTGGTGATCCAGGTGCATCTTGATCTGATTATACCCGGCAAAACCATCTACAAAGGACTTCAGGGCATGGTTGGCAGTATTATCCACTATCAAGTCAATGTTGGGTAATGGGAAATCATCTTTTGGGCAAGCTTTGTTAAGATCTCGGTAATCCACACACATGCGGACCTTCCCATTTGCCTTTGGAACGGGCACAATATTGGCTAACCATGAAGGGTACTCGATCACCCGCAAGAACCCTACACTCAGTTGTTTCATCACTTCTTCTTTTACTTTTAGGGACCATTCTGGTGTAAGTTTCCTCAACTTCTGCTTGACGGGCCTAAATTCCGGCTTGGTGTGTATCTCGTGCATGACTATCTGGCTGTTCAAACTTGGCATATCTGCATAGGACCAGGCGAAGACATCCATATACTCTTTCAGAGTTTGTGTGAATTCTTATCTTTCTGTCTTACTTAGACTTGCCCCAATACGGATCTCTTTTCTCTCCTCTTTTGTCCCGAGGTTGATCACAAGAGTGTCTCCTTCCTCGCTCTGTATACACTGCTCTTCCTATTCAGGGTGTTCATTTAGTCTTTCCAACTCCATATAAGCAATTACAGAATTAAAATTAACAGGATAACGCAAAACAGAATCTTCTTCATTGATAATGGTGTTTACAGGTACAAAAAGTAAATCTAGGAGTGACTCCTCCTTAGCCTTACCCTCACCCCTATCTCTTACCCTTACATTTTCACTATTTCCCCATTTTCCTTGGCAATCTGGATCTGCGTGTATCAAGTGTGCAGGGTTGTTTCTTGGTTCCTCATCCCCTAGGGCCATGACGTCGAAGAGATCTCTGATCAATTCTTCCTCTTCATCTTTGTCGTCTTTATTTTCTTCCTCTGGCCCGATTGTTAACTTGGTAGAGAAGCTGTGTATGACGTTTTCCTTGATATAAAGGTCCTCTTCATAGAAGATTTCCCATCCCGGAAGGTTTTCTCCGTCGCTGTTTCTCCAAGGTTCTTGAAAACCATAAAAGGGGAAGTCCTCTCCCTCTTTGACAAAAAACCCATTCAGAGAGCTAAAATTCGGATGCTGATGCCCTCGGCTTCTTTTCTCTTGGTCGTCTTCTTCGGTGTACTGGTATCCCAAACCTTCTTTTTCGTGCCTCGTCACTGGTTATAAGGCCTGGAGTAACACTGGCTGTCCCATCCCTAGACTGGCTCCAGGTAAATATTTCATCATCCTTTGGAGTGGTGAGACCGGGAATGTTGTCAGGGGGTAGATACTCGATTCTTTGGGTGGTAAGAGCTTGTACTTGTGGCTCGAAAGAAAAGCCTTCCAACTGTATGTTCTGGCTCCTGATGCCCAATACAGGTAACTCCAGATCCGCCAAGGTCCTTTCAGAATCTCCTTGGATGGTGATTATATTCCCTTCGAACGGTATCTTGATATTTTGGTGTAAGAGGAGGGGAATGCTCATGTATCGTGTAGCCATGATCTTCCCAACAGGAGGTTAAAACTGGAGGGAATGTCTATGATTTGAAAGTCAGCCGGAAAGTTTCCGGGACCAACCATGAGATCAAGCTTCAAAGAACCCAGAACGGCCCTTTTGGTATTGTCATAGGCCCTAACAGTCACAGCTGACGGGGAAAGCTCTGAATCCAAGATACCCAGACATCTAGCGATTTTTAGGGGGCAGACGTTTATGGTTGACTCGTTGTCGATGAGGACTTGTGGTAGGATTTTCCCTCGGGTCCGAACGGTGATATAGAGGGCCAGGCTGTGTTTCCTCCCCAATGGAGACAAGTCTTCATCTGAAAATGACAAGCTTCTTTGGACTGTAAGTGACCCGATCATATTTGGCAATTGTTCGGGTGCGGAGTCTGGTGATATGACGGCCTCGTCTAGAATTTTGATGAAAGCGATCCTGTGAGGTTTGGAGGCGACCAAGAGGCCCCAAATGGTGATGTGTGCCTGGGTCTTCTTCAACTGCTCAAGTACTCGATCTTCTCCGATTTCTTTAGGAGGTGGTGATTTCTCGGCATCCACCGGTGGTGGTTGGTATACCCTTCCTGAACGGGTGATTTGTTGGATCCAAAGGGATGCTGGGTCTGATCCCTCTGGGATTTCTGATGACTCTGGCTCTGCCGACCAACTAAAAGTTTCAGGGGAGGTTTCTGTCATACAGATTGTCTTTTTAGGGGGGCCTCGGGATTTTCATGGCTGTTTCTTCTTCTCCTGGGTCCATCCTATCCCAGATTTTCCGGGATTGGTTTTGATTGTAAGTGGCTATGGGATCCCTTAATTTTCCTTTCCTAAACCCTGCCCGGGTAGGAAGTTCATCTTAGCCATCCATTGGTCAATTATCGGATTGAGGCCTGGGGCAACTTGAGCCTTTGCTGGTAGCATAACGGGCGCCTTATAGGCTGGGTCGTTTCGAATGAGTCTTACGGGGTCAAAACCTTCTTCATCAGTGGTCAAGTTGTTAATTCCCACAGGTGGAGCATGGTTAGGAAGTGGATTATTGGTAACATTGGGACCGCTGGGTGTGGGAATAGTTCCGGCTTCAATGAGGTCCTGGATACGATGGCGAAGAGCTAAGCAGTGTTCCGTGTCATGGCCCGCTGTTTGATGATATGCACAGTTTTCATTCATTCTCCAGGTGCTGGGAATAGGGTTTGGTGGGGGACGCGGGTTGAGTGGAGTGATCAGTCCGGCCTTTCGGAGTAGTTCCAGGCTTTTGACCAGGGTAGTGGGGAGGGTGCAGAAGTTTCTCCTCCTCTTAGCCTCGGTGTTTGAAGAGTCTCCTTGTGCAGGCCAACTCATCGGAGGGGTTTGTTATAATTGTTGGAATGGGTTTTGTTGATATGGGTACGAGCTTAGTTGATTTACGGCTGGAGTGGCTATCTTTCTCCCGGTGTATGAGGCTTTCTTGGTATCTGTTTCTGCCTTCTTGGCCAGTTCTTCCTCTATTTGCGACCCCATACTCAACAGGGCTCTAAAGTGTGGGAATACATGCTTTCCCATGCAACTCAGTACGCCCGGGGTGAAATTCTTCTATATGATCTCCAGCTGTTCTTCTTCATCAGGTCGCTTGGACATTTGGGAGGCCATCTCTCTCCAGCGTGTGACGAAATCGCTGAAGCTCTCTTTCTCGCCCTGCTTAGCCATTTCTAGGTGTTTACGGGTTATTTCCAAATCTTCATTGGACCCGTATTTGGCCATGAACTCCTTGACGATATCTCCCCAAGTCTTCGTGTAGTGTCTCTCTAGATCGAAAAACCATCTCAGGGCGGCCCCCGTGAGAGTCATGTGAAAGGCTTGAGCCAACTCCGGCTCCCCATAGCCTGATACTTGCATGGATCTGATGTAGGATTGAAGATGGGTTTTGGGGGGTGTGGTTCCTGTGAATTTGGTGATGGAAGGGAGCTTGAATCCCTGAGGCAATCTTGCTTCTGGGTAGAGGGAGAAAGCATTCATATCTGTAATCTCGTCTGCCCCTTTTATCAGAGAAATTCCTCTTTGCATAACCTTCATCTGTTCTTTCAGTTTCTTCATCTCTTCGCTCTCTCTTGACACCTCATCGGGTTGTTCCCGAGCTATAACTGATTCTGCATACACTGTCCGAAGTCGATTGATGTCTGGGTATTCATTGGGAGGGGCTACTGGGGCCGGTGGTGGAATAAGTCTTGCGGGGACTTGTGGCCATGGCTGGTATTGAGTGTCGAATCTGGGTTGTACTTGGGGTTGCGGCCAAACTATGGGTGGCTCTTGTTGCTGATAAGTGGGGCCTGAATCCGAGGCCCATTGATTCTGGTTGTTGGGATCGGTTTGAACGGGACCGGCTATGATGGGACCCGTTGGTGGTGGGTTGGTTCCTTGGACCGGGGGAAGCACCTGTGAAGACTGCCCTTGGTTCGGATCTCGATTCGGTGGTAGTCGTTCAAAACCCGGTGGTGCGGCTCGTTCGGCTGACAATTCCTCTATTCAGACACGGGTATTCTGTTGCTCGTTTGTGAGGCTTGCTAGGTTCATGCTGACGGTCGTCAACAGACGGTGTATCTCGGCTAAAGTTGGCTGAACTGCAAATGCCTCGGCTAGGCTCTGATCTGTCTCTTGATTCTCGCGTCCATCGTCCATTTCGGGTGTGCTTGGTCTTACTAGTCTTTCGGTATGATCTCGACCGGCCCAACCTTCCAGATTGTCGTCGCTTTACGGCTGTAGACGAAACCATGTGGCGAAGATGAATGAAGACTGTGATGCGATTCGATTTTTGCCAAAAGAAATACTAAAAATTGCCGAGAAAAACCTTGGATTTTTAAGAAGGTGTTGGAAAGTAAGCCATAAGGTAGTACATCCCCTACGGCTGTTTGACAAGTGTTTTAGCCGACTCAATCTTATATGCAGCGCAGGTGTACGAACGGTTAAGGCTTCAGGCTCCCTCCTATTTGGCAAGACCTTACGATATACCCCAAGGGCGGGTATGTGCAAGAGCCTTTTGATATACTTCCCGGGTACGTGAGTGTTCTCGTCACTCGATATACCTCGGGGGCGTACTTGGCCAAGGAGAGTGGAAGTAAATGCTTTCGGTTTATGTTGGCCCAAGCAAGCCAACTCCCTACTCACTTATAATACTTCCGAGGGTTTGGGGTAAATTCACACTTGTAGAACCAATGCATGATTTGTGATAGTGCGTTTAAAGTTCGAAAGGTTAGTTTCACAAATATCATTATTTTTATTACGTATTTTTGAAAAACTTTCATTCTTAGAAAAAGGTTTCTCCTCAAAACACTTTACACAAGTAGGGAAAGCGGTAAAAGCAAGTATTCAACAGATAAACAAAAAGTCCACATATAAGAGTCTAGTTTTCTAACTGTCCCCAGCAGAGTCGCCACTATAAGAATCCGCAAATGCGACCCCCGGGTCTCGTCCCCGTTCGGTTGGGCGTCTAAAACGTCGGAACGGATTCCGTCGTTCCATTTGCTAGAGTATCTTTGTTGATTCATATCACATGTCCCTATGTCCTATTTCTAGATGCAAAAGGGGTCATTCAGAGTCGCCAGTACATTTTACTAAAAACCGGACAAAAAGGGTCGTGTAAGAGGAAAAACTATAGACAAGCATTTCTTTACACGTTTGTCTACGAAACCAGGATTCTATAGGGTTCGGAAACTATATTACGGTTTGGAAAGGTGTTAAGCACCCATTCCGCCCTTTCGGTCTCTAGTGGTCTTTTATATGTTTGTCTTATGTTGAAAAACTTGGATGCTTTTACTGACAGTCTACTACTTTCTAAGTGAAAACCCTAATTTCTGGGAAAAACGGGAAAAAGGGGATGAAAACATTTGTGTTTCGAGATCCGATGTTTTTATTATTTGAAAGATATAAATACAAATGACAAAACCTTTTGTTTTGAAAGAGTATCCCGTATTATTTCCTCAGATAATGACGGTTTTCTCGTGTTGTGATTACTTTTGTAAAAGTTCGGATCTTGTATCGGGACTAATTTAATATAGAACTAGAACTCTTTGAGGAGAGTTTATCAGACACGGCGCAGTCTATAGAGAAGACATGATATGTTGATTTTAATTCCTAGATAAGTCTTATCAGTCTAGGTTTTGAAAACAGAATTTTATCCGGATGATAATATACTTACAATTCTGGTTTTGCAAATGGTTTTATCAGGGTCTTTTGTTTTGAATATGGTAGACTATTTGTAACTTGGCAATAAGTTTATTCAAATAAAACGTGGACAAAACAATAGAAATAAAACGAGTACACAGATATCTAATGTTAAATACTAGAAGAGACTTTCTTTACCTCTCCGACGAGAATAATAATAAGAAAGAAAATATAATACGGCAGAGAGATCTCCGGCGATAATGATCTTTTCCTTCTTCAGATATTTTCGGGAATTCGATTCCAAAGACAGGACACGTCGAGTGTCGAGAATAGATTCGATAATTCTTTGAAAATAAGACTATAATAGAGAATGCTTGATAAAAGACTAGAAAATCAGATTTAAAGCTTAGAATTCTTCAATCCCAACTTGCTCCCCCCTTGAACCCTTGGGGGTGTTGGCCTATTTATACTGCTCGGGAGAGTATGTCGCGCGACACTTCCCCAAAAGGGGCATATGTCGCGCGACAATGTGTCCTATGTCGCGCGACAAACGGCTGAAGTGACGTTTCAGACAGACTGATGTGTCAGAGAGTGGATGGTCTGGTGTCAGGAGGGATTGTCGCGCGACATAAGAGTGTTTGTCGCGCGACAATGTGATATGTTGTGCGACAATCTCTATTAAAAATAGGTTTGTTGGCCAACAAACCCTTTTTGGGGTAGTTTCGGGTGCTCGGGTGGGTCCCGGACCCAAAAACAGTAGTTTTCGAATGTCGTTAGAGTTCTTGCAGAGGTCACGGATCAGGGTGTCTAAAACTATACCATGGCTATTCAACACATACGGAAAAAGGGGGGAGGATTCGAAAGCTTATGCTATCCTCTCTTCTCACTAACACATGTATAGATGCCAAATTCAATCGCCTCTTAATGAGAAAAATCCAAAAATATATGCATTATTGTTCTTAACCTAGACTACCACTAAAACAAATTATTACCAAACACTCAACTAAATACGCATATCATAAAATATAGCTAGAATTTATCTCCAACAAAATGACTAGAATTTATCTCCAACAAAATGACTTAAGAAATGATAATAAAAAATAGCACCCATAAATACATTCTTCAAAAGAATTACATAAACCCATCTATATTATAAGGCACACTTTTTTCTTTATTTTATTATTCTTAACAAATGGTCTAAATTTATTTACAAACCGCAAAAAGAAATGTGAACCTTATATGTGTTTTTAGGATATCAAATCACCCAATTAAATCATATTTTCTACCTAATTTATCTTTTTCCACCTTAATATAATGATAAAAAGATACAAAAAAAATTGCTAACTTTTTTCCTCTCACAATTTCTTTTATAAATACAAAACTCTCAATTTTGTTGGGTGTTTAGCCATGGATCGGAAGTCTTAAATAAAGAGAGAATACATATGATTTTGAGTAAATACCATCAATGGCCACTGAACTGTTGGCAAATTCTACCAGTAGTCACTGAACTTCATTTTGTTACACTTGGACCATTAAACTTTTAAAATGTACTACCATTTGCCACTCCGTTAAATCTCACCGTTAATTTTTGACGAAATTAATATCACGTGATTTTCATGTGCATGGAAGGGGCATTTAAGTCTTTTTTCATTTTCATTTTCTTTTTTCCTTTTCTTTTCTTTCTTCTTCTTCCCTTTTCTCCTCCTCTTTCTTCTCCGATTTTCTTCTTCTTCTCTAAAATTCTCCTTCCCCTTTCTTTTTCTTCCCCTTTCTCCTCCTTCTTCTCCTCCAAATTTCTTCTTATTCTTCTTTGATTTTCTTCTTCTCTTTTCTCCGAATTTTGCCTTCCTCCGAATTTCTTCCCCTTTCTCCTCCAAATTTCTTCTTCTTCTTCTTCTTCTTCTTCTTCTTCTTCTTCTTCTTCTTCTTCTTCTCCGAATTTCTTCTCCTTCTACTTCTTCTCCAATTTTATTCTTCTTTTTTTCCGAATTTCGACTTCCTCCAAATTTCTTCCCCTTTGTTCTTCCTCCGAATTTCTTCCCCTCTAAAACTTCTCCGAATTTCGCCTTCCTCTGAAATTGTGTGTGTGTGTGTAAAATCAAGATGCCCTGGACTTCAATGGAAAAAGACTGAGAAAAAAGAGGTGAAAGGGGAAGAAGAAGAAGAAGAAGAAGAAGAAGAAGAAGAAGAAGAAAGGGGAAGAAGAAGAAGAAAGAAAGGAAAAGAAAAGTAAAAAAGAAAAAGAAAATGGAAAAAGACTTAAATGCCCATTCCACTGCACATGAAAATCACGTGATATTAATTCCGTCAAAAACTAACGGTGAGATTTAACGGAGTGGCCAATGGTAGTACATTTTAAAAGTTTAATGGTCCAAGTGTAACAAAATAAAGTTCAATGGCTATTGGTAGAATTTGCCAATAGT
Source organism: Lonicera japonica (assembly GCA_021464415.1). NCBI lineage: Eukaryota > Viridiplantae > Streptophyta > Magnoliopsida > Dipsacales > Caprifoliaceae > Lonicera > Lonicera japonica. The sequence continues at coordinate 104,622 of JAKCWG010000815.1, forward strand.
TCAGTGGTCATTGATGGTATTTATTCTATGTTTTTGGTGTGTGTGTGTGTGTGTGTGTGTGTGTGAGAGAGAGAGAGAGAGAGAGAGAGAGAGTTTGTATGTAAAAACAAATTGTGAGAGGAAAAAAGTTTGCAAATTTCAAATTGTAATTTTTTATCATTATATTAAGGTGGAGAAAGACAAAGAAGAAAAATATGATTTGATATTGACATTTCTCTTGGTGGTTTGTAGATAAATTTAGACAATTCGTTAAGAATAATAAAATAAAGAAAAACGTGTCATATAATATAAATAAAACTCAGTCTAGCTGCAGATGTTATCCATTTTATTATCCTTAGACTAAAAAGTGTGTCATATAAAATGAACAAACTTAATTCCCATCCTTAATTATTACTAATCATAATGCACGTGTATTGTATGTAACTGTGATAACACATAAATATATAAATTAAATTAACATTAACTTTATATAAATAAATAAATAAATAAAATCAGAATCACAGTTGTAAATGAAAATTAGATTGTTTTTTTTTAAGATATTGATTTGTAGTAGAAAACAATTATATATGATTATCATGTTTAGAAGAAAAAAAATAATAAGAATATGATAAACATTAATTTTCCGTAATGAGTTAATACGCCTTATTTTCTTTCTTCCGTTTTCCGCCATAGATTTATCGAGTTAGCATCTAAATTTAGTTTAAGAAAAATGGTGGTAAATCTCTTCAAGCCTTTCCCAAAGTAAATTATGCGATTTTGTATACTTGATGCTTTACATATAACTCATTTTTTTTGTCATGGCGAACAATGCTTTGAATATATAACTACACTACTTTTTTTTTAACTTAAAATTTTGGAACTTAAATTTTACTCTATTTGATTTTAAAGCAATGCAATCCAATTGTCTTTAATTGAAAGTATTCATATTTTCTATTTTATTTGTATTAGGATTCTACTATAAAATATTATAAATTAATATTTAAATATTGTATCAAGAATCTTATAAAATCTCCGTATTTGAACCCCAACAAAACACAAGTCGGCTAGTTGAGGTTGGAATGTTTTTGAAGCCAACAAAATAAACAGAGGGTTCATTTAGTTTAAGGTTAGAAAATATTCTAGAAATTAGGTAGAAGGGCTTATTATACATTGATTTTTACCAAAAATTCAATGAATGATATTTTTTTTGAATGAAGGGCCTATTTTTAATTGGTAATTAGTGTAAGAGGCATATTTTGTTTTATATTTTAAATGAATGTATTTGAATAAATTTAAATATCATTTAATTAATAAAAACATGTTATGTATTACCTAAATTACCCCTTTTTATGAAATTTGCACAAAAAATATGGACTGCAAAGTTTATATTGCACTAAAATATGAACTGCAAAGTTCATATTGCAGTGAAATATGAACTGCAATATGAACTTTGCACTAAAAATATGGACTGCAATATGAACTTTGCACTAAAAATATCGACTGCAAAGTTCACATTGCAGTGAAATATGGAATGCAAAGTTTATATTGCAGTGAAATATAGACTGCAAAGTTCATATTGCACTCCATATTTTAATGCATATTGGTATTTTTTTAGTTTATTTTAAGGGTTGGGATGTCATTTTATAATGAAAAAAAAGACACATGTCATATTATCAATAAAATAAAAAATAGGCCCTTTATTTAAAAAAAATTTATTCCTTGGCTTTAGTGTGAAAATCTTTCTCTAATAAGCCCTTTTTTTTAATTGCCCCGAAAATATTTAATCCAACAAAATAGATAGAGCCACGTGCCATCACATGTCGGCACTCAAAATTGCGTTAGCGCAAAAACCCTCCTCTCTCAGAGCTATTTTTATCTTATTTAAAAAGGCAATTGGAAATAAAAAAAAAAAAAATCCAACCCTCTTGATTAAGTGGTATAAAGCTATCATTAGAATAGTCTAGGGGTCAACTGGGTTTGCTTCCCAGGTCCATTCCTAAGACTGTCGAAATAATGTTTGCCCAACGGCAGTCATAAACTGCAAGTGGGAATTAATCTATATGTACAAAAACTTGTCTAGACACCGCGTAGATAAGATCAAAAGAAAAAAAAATGAGAGGAAGTGCTTTCATTTTTATCTTACTTAAAAAGGCAATATTACTTACTTAAAAAGGCAATGGGAAATGAAAGAAGGCAATTGGAAATGAAACAAAATCGGACTTGCTTTCATTTTTATCTTATTTAAAAAAGCAATTGAAAATGAAAGGAAGTTTCATTTTTATCTTATTTAAAAAGGGAATCAGATATGAAAGAAGATAGGACATGATTAACTTTTTGAATAGGTAAAGCTAAATTTTGTGAGTGTAAAGTGAATCAAAATGTCAGTTGGAGAAGATATGTATCCGGGATTTTTCAGATGTACTTCCAATCTCGAAGTTCCCTTCTTTACTCCTTTACTCAAACTAATTTAATCGCCACGGATTATTTTCCTCACGACCCCACCCACTTCACCACTACAAAGGTATGGGCCTCCAAATCCTTCGTCCTTTATTAATTTATTTTCCTCGTTACAACTCTAAAATTATTTTAATAACGGGATGGAAATATTAGCATTTCAAAAAACACTCGATAACATTTTCACTTTCATTCAATTCTTTATAAGATTTTTGATGGTTGAGTATGAGCTTATATACTCAGTCCTTGACAATTGAGAAATGCATTATCAAATTTATACTCGGTACTTCACAACTGAATAACATATACGTACTTTACTCGGTTGTTAAGGATTGAATAAAAAGTGAAAGTGTTTCCAAGAGTATTGTGGGTGCCAATTTCTTCACCCTTAGTAACACTTCCTAGAGATTTTTGAACACTTTTTTGTACTAAAAATAATTTTAAATTCCTAGAGAATTTATTGTAGAGTGCTAATATAATTATTATTTTTTTCGCCTTTGCATAGTTCAGTTGCAACAACATATGTATTAGGGCCGGCCTTGAGAGTCAAGGGGCCCTAAAGGTGTTGTTTGATTGTTAAGAAAATTAAGTTATTCCCGATAACTAAAAGTGCGGAAAAGTGAAATAAAAATAAATAAATTTACTTTTATATATGCGTTTGGTTGGCAACAAATAAGAAATTATATTTGTGTAATTACGCTTTCTACGATTTTTCACTTGAAACTGAGTTTTAAGGATTCGTTTGGTTCACGGACTTGAGCACTCAGGAAAGGAAAGTCTTTCCTTTTCTTTGTTTGGTAATCACAAATTTCGAAAACACTTTCCTAACAAAAGAGAAAGTAAGGGGTAAAGTCATTCCTCTCAAAACTCATGGGATTGATTTTCTCTTGTGATTTCCTAGCATTTATTACAAAAAATTTGGATAACAATACTCATACCTAAATACTTTCTATACTTTACCAAACACAAAAAAAGAAACTTGACAATACCTTTAGTTTCCCACCTCCATGGGAAAGACAAGGGAATTGATTTACCTTTTATGAACCAAACGAGGCCTAAAAATAATTTCTTTTTACAAAAAAAGATCTTGCTAATAAATAAGCTTACATTTTTATTTAGGTAATTGAGCTTCATAAATTTCTACTATAACTTAGTTTTAAACTTGGTCTTAAAGAAAAAAGAAAAAGAAGCAAAAAAGAAAATAAGTTGTCTTTAAAAAAAACAAGAAAATAATCATTTATGCGTGGATTTGGAACCTCCAAGAACTTGGTAAATGTGCTAACAACCACTAAAGAAAGACATGATTTTCTATATGGTCTCAAATACTTTACAATTTGATAGAAAAGTGTATTGTTAAAAAGTCTAAAATAATGGGTCAAAATATGGGGCCCTAGGCAATTTTGTTACGGTAAAATGCATATGTGTAATTTTTTACCCGATTAAGCTCTCATAACGAAAATTGGTTATATACCCCCAACTAGTGATTGTAAGTGTTTTGGCATATTTCATGGAAGCTTTGAAATGACATGTATATGAAAAGAGAAAGAAAAGCGTGGTATTGATTTTTTACAAAGTATTTTTCATTTCCTTTTTATTTTATTTATCTAAAACTAAAACTCTAATTTAATACAACTTTGTCTTGCTTGTAAAAGTAAACCATACAATTATAAGATATCAAAATATTAGTTTTATATTATATAGGTTAACTATTGGTATTATTATTATTATTGTTCATGTTCTTATTCTTTTTTTTTGTTAATAATATATGTTATTATTTAAAGTTACAAAAATGGTTGATATACAAAAAAAATAGAGGTTGAAGTGTTTTAATTAGGGATTTAGCTTTCTTTTATTTTCTTTTCACTAAAGAAAAAGGGAAATTCAAATTATAATCGAATACTACTATTTGTCTTTTCTTTTAACTTTCTTCTTATAAATGTAAAATTTGGTGAATCCTGGGCTTGTGGGCTGGGCAGGGCTTGGCCAATGGGCTGAAGGTGGATTAAATATTAAAAAACTATTTTGACAGAATTTTTCTTCATTAACCTCACCCTTCAATTTTTTTTTTAATTAAAATTCCCCACTCGGCTTCATCACACTGTTTCCTCAGGAAAACAGGGGAAGCTATCCAAAAATGGAGCTTCTTTTTTTCGTTCCATTGTTCTTGGGGGTTTTCCACATGGGATATTGCAAAGAAAGAGACCCAAATGAATCAAATTGCTTGTGGGTTCATAGGTTTATTATATTAGTTTAGCGTGTGCTTGACGCGCCGGATTAAAGAGTTAGGTAGAATTATTCAATCTCATTCGTACATAATGCAATACCACTTCTTAGGTGGGATTCATTAATGCCTTTCCGGGTGGGATATCCTATCCGACGAACAACAAAAATGAATATCCAATTCATGCGCGTCAAACGCAGCATTAGGTTTTAAGGTTTTGGGTTCACTATATGATATAGTAGAGCTTGCCTTTGAAAAAACAGAATCCCCTCTTTAATTCTTAAAAAAGGTGATTGAATAGCATCTTTGTTGCAACAAAGAAGCAATGATCGCCTCAAACTCCTCCACAAAGAATATTTATGTGATCTACCCTGAGGTACCAATAAATTTTTCCTAAATACAGGTTTTTCGTAGATGGAAATGTAGATGATTCGATTTAAATTCCAAAATGGACGGAAGAGTCGAAATAAAACGCTTGTGAAAGTTTTAAGGACTCAATAGTCACGATATATATATATATATCACTGCCTATCTTTCTATATATATATATTGATAATTAATTAGTTGTAACTTTACCAACTCAAGGAGTCTTCAAAACTTCCATTAACAAGGTTTGGTTTATGAAATTGTAGACAAAATCTATCTGTATAACTACCTTTATGAACAAATTAATCCAATGGAAACTAATTGCTTTCTTGATTAATCAATGACTTGTTTAGGACACAGTAACATCAGCGACATCACAAGTAGGTGAACAGGCGAATAATGATCCCAAATTGCGCCTTCCGCCTACAACTGCCACTGCCACTGCCACTGCCCGTACTGATAGATCTTCATCTAGTACTGATTTTAATGATTTTTGGTCATGGGTGATAGGGCCTGATTGGTCTGGACAACCAAGAATATCAACGGAATGTAGTGTTGCACAAACTCTAAATAATAATTTACCTATTCCTTCTATTGTTCCTGTTGCTTCTGCTATTACAAACACGCCTGAGAGAAGGAAAAAGGGAAGATCAACTATTAGTTTTGAACAACTCCAACAACATTTTGGGAAGACTCGTAAAAAAGCTACTGAAGAACTTGGTAGTGATTACTCTTCTGCATATATCCCCTCGCTTTTTCCTGGAAACCATAATTAATTAATTAATTAATATAACTAGTTTTGGAGTCTAAAGAAAGAAAAATATAATAATAAGTGCATAATCAAATGTTAAAACTCATGCCGCTCTTGCGATTGATAAGGGTACGAATCCTATTGTTCGCATTCCAACTTCCTCTTAGTTGTCTTCAAGGCCGACTTGAGGGAAATTGATGCCCCAAGCGAAAAAACTTTTTCGACGAAAATTGGGGCCCATATCATTTTCTTCTCCTTCAACAAAACAAACTTAAAATCATATTATTTAATAATTTGAAGCCAAAAAGTTCTAAAAAATAGACCCAATCCATTACTGAATTTAAAAAAATAATAATAATAATTAAGGCAATAATTAACATAAGATTAATAAATAAAGTCTTTGAGGGAGTAGGTTTCTTTTTTACATATCTATCCATAGAACCTGCAACAGATTGTATGACTAACTCTCTTCTTTTCTGAATTTTTCTCTTTTTACTTTTAGAGTCTTGTATCCACTTGTCCGACATTGTTAGAACTAATTATCAAAAAAAAATCACTATCAATAACAATAACATAACTAATCAAGAATTATACAACTAATATATTAATGATAATAAATACACCTAATACAAGCAACCAAACAAATACATATATTCACTCTTAACACATTCTCATTTCTAATTTTACTTTAACAATAACAATTCAATATTAAATTCACCAAAAAGATAAAACAAAAAATTCACTATCATTTCATCAATAACAATAACACAACTAATCAAGAATTATACAACATTACAACTAATATATTAATGACAATAAATACACTTAATACAAGCAACCAAACAAATACATTTAGTCATTCACTCTTAACACAATCTCATTTCTAATTTTACTTTAAAAGTAACAATTCACTATTAAATTCACCAAAAAGATAAAACTAAAAATTCACTATCGATAACAATAACACAACTAATCAAGAATTATACAAGTACAACTAATATATTAATGATAATAAATACACCTAATACAAGAAAACAAATACAAGCAACTAATTTATAGAAACAACAAGTAGAACCAACCAAAAAGGGGGGAAAATTCCATCAAATAACTAATACAAAATAAGGAAGACTAGTACAAGTATACAAAATTACAACCACCAACAAATCAATAAGTTCATAACTATGGAAGAAATAATCAACAAATCAATATCATGCTAAATAATCAAAAATCAAGAAATATAGAAGAAATATATAACTCCATAAGTTCATAACTAAATAACACATCAAAAATTAAGGATTTAGAATTTTAGGGCTTAAATATCTTAACCTTGGTGAGTTGGTGAGTTGGTGCCCATGGTCGGAGGTTCGAAGAGTCAGAGCCGTCAGCTGAGCAGAGACATGAACGGAGACGGAGTGACGGAATGACAGAGAGGTGGAAAACGGAAAAAAGAGAGAGAGGGGAGAACGGAAAAAAAGAGAGAAAAAGGGAAGGAGCAGAAAAGAAAAAAAATAGAGGAGAAATGAGGAGCAGAAAAAAAAAAGAAAGAAAGAAAGAGCTCTTGGGATCTCTCTCTACATTATAGTTTATTTCAATTTTTAAAATGCCCCCTCAACTTTTATTCCTTACAATTAGATACTTACAAGTTTTTTTTGCGCCCTCTTTCCAAATGGAGCCCTAGGCAAGCCTAGGTTGAATGCCCATATAGCCGGCCCAGGCTGTCTTTATTTAGTTTAAGTACTATCCATGCACAGTCCGTGTGTTTATATATGATTAAGATTCTTGTACGTTCATGCAGTTAGTGTTTCTAAGTTGAAGCGCATCACACGGGGGTATGGGATCTCCTATTGGCCAGGTCAGGAGAAAAATAATAGGGTTGTAAATAAGGCCAGAAACTGTAGCACTTCAAGTGAACCGGATCCTAAGAAATTAATAGCCGTGGAAGCATCTAATGTTATTCAGACCTCTCCACCACCTCCTGCAGAATTAGCAATGCAAGATGCAACACGTTTTACCTTTAAGACTGACTTTGGGGGGAATAGTGTCTTAAGGTTTGAACTCCCTTCTACGTTGAAAATGGTAGATGTGGAGCAACAAGTGGCAAAAAGACTAAAATTAAATATGGGAAGCTTTAACATTAGTTATCGAGGCAAAGATGAGTGTGATTAGGTTTTAATAACCTACGACGATGACTTGCTTAGAGTACTACGCTGGACAACAATCCGAATACAAGTTGCGCCAATCGTTAAGTTAATGGCCTTGATTTCTGAATATAATTAGTTAATACGTAGTTTCGTTAAGGGTTTTTCATGGTAAGCAGTTGCTTTTGTATTTTGTGTGTACTTTCGAATTTTAAAAACATGATAGCTTAATTTACTTTTTATTTTCTTTCCATTTCTATCCCCAACGAAAATTTGTTGGAAGAATGCAACATGTGAATAAAATTTCACAAAGGATTCAATGTTTTACATGGAGCTTGGCTGATAACGTTAAATGTTGAATTTTTGTCCTATTCATCAGAAAATGAGCAATAATGTTACATCCTAATGTTGATCATGAAGCTATTCAACATTAAGTTGTACATCGGGGTTCCCTAAAAGCACGTGGTGGGGCTCTAAGTCCGATAACATACAAACTTATGCACAAACCAACTCATACGCGTGAAAATTAACCGCAGAAATTGCCACCATATTCATCTTTTCTAGTTTTCAAATACTTGTAATACCGAAGATAAAATCCTTGGTCATACCATAAACTACAACAATGCAATATCACTGAAGCTAATAATTAAAACTAGGCAAGTTTGAACTGTTAACTAATCTTTGTAAACCATTTACCGACTGGGAGAGGTGACTTGGTGGCTCTTAAGGGGTTTAGTGATAGAGTAGGTAAGTTAAACTTGTCACGCGTTCATGTGTACAATAAAAATATTCACTGCACTTAATATATTACATGGCATGCTATGTGACGCCCCGAATCCCGTTCCGAGATTTTCACTTTCGGGACCCAGTTAATCACGGTGCTGTACGCGACGGCGGGATTAAATAAAAACAATTTAAACAATATCTCAAACATTTCTTTTATAAAAATCCTGTTTAAATTTTTTTTACATGTGGAGTCTATAAGTTTAACAATTCCAAAACCTGTATATAAATAAATAAATTCCACAGTCACATAAAAATATGCATCGAATAAAATCACAATATACATATCAAGATAAAACAAATCCTCCAACAAGGTCCCAAATTGTAATATAAGTTTTACATTGTTCATATCTCACATAGAATACAAGTTCTATCATATAACCATGTAAATGTATCAAATACAATAATCAAGAGTCGTCCAAGGACAACTATAATTATGTAGGTCAATCAGAGGTCACTAGACTCCACACATGCGTCATTCCTGAAGATATACCTGTAAGATTGGTTTGAAAAATGGGAGTGAGCCAAACACGGGCTCAGTGAAAATTATAAAGTTTATATATAAAATATATTTTAAAAATGATACGTGCAATTGTAATAAAGAAAATAGTTTCTCTCGGTGATGAATAACAGTTTATAGCATGCATGCTGATGCTTTCCCATCCCCAAAATATCATAAGATATACGTCAATTAAAAATACGGTCGAAAGCTTGCTAGTAACATAAAATAGATATAAACCTCATATGTACAGTAAAAGAAGTATCGTTAAGATAAAAGTAATCTTTAGTAAAGAATATATACATATAAAACTGTTGGCTAGTTCATAGAACATGTCACCACAATCGTATCGTCTAAAAACATCTTGTAACTAGTTAAGCGTACTATCATGTCTGCATTTCATGGTTTTGCCCTCAGGCGCACCCATCCGGCATGCAGGGCCTACACATTAGTTTCTGCACTTGCATTTTGTGGCCTTGCCCTTAGGCGCACCCATCCGGCATGCAGAGCCTACGCGTTAGTTTATGCATTTGCATTTTATGGTCTTGCCCTCAGACGCACCCATTCGGTATGCAGGGCTTACACATTAGTTTTTGTATTTCTCGAAAGTGTCTAATCGTACAACCGGGTCTGCATTTCATGGTCTTGCACTTAGGCGCACCCATCCAACATACAAAGCCTACACGTTAGTTTTCGTATACGATTTCGGATCTTGCACCCAGGAACACTGCGGCCCAACTTTCTGCCCCATCCAATGAGATCAAACCCGGGATCGGGACCATAGACTAGTGCAACTATGTGTGTATACATATCGAATCACTCAACTAGCCAATAAGAATAGAAATGATGAAAACCATCATCATTCCAAAAGTATACTCAATACATCTATACTTGTATAATTATCATAATTATATCTTACGAAAATAGGAAATACCAAGCAATCTATGAGCTTGAATCAAATATACGTTTAGTAGACTTACATACATATATCTTGTATATATATATATCACACTCACTTTCCATACGTAAAACTAGATTTGGCCAGTCCGTCACTAGCTGCTCCATTTAAAATTCAATTCCCAAGTACGCCAATACGGGAGACTCCTTAGTATATAATAAAATCAATATTTAACCGCTTTTAATCCATACTTTGTAACCCATAACTTAGCATAAACTTCCCCCCTAAGGTTTTCTTATCCTTTCGAAATCAAGAGTATTTTAAAAGTTGGCCTGGCTTAATTACGGACTGGCTAGTATTTCATAAATTCTATAAACAATCAACGAATAATTCAAGTACAATAATATTATCACAAAAGTGGGTAATCATAACCAAATTTTACTCCAAAACCCATTTATATATCATTATAGAAGTGCATCATGATTTATCAATTGCTATCGTATCCGTAAGTAAGGGTTTTGGACCAATCTTTACCAACATGAATAGATAATTGGGGTTTTGTGTATAATAATCATAATAGAGTTATGTATGGTGAAAATCAACCAAAGAATCAAGAGAAAGAAACCCAGACCCCATGATTATGCAATTTTAGGAATTGTGGGTAAAGCCCCCAAATTTGGTTAGATTCAAAACAATTAATGTCTAATAACTTAAAAACAAGTTTGTATACTAGTGCTCCCACCTTTCTAGGGTTAATCCCTTGAAGATTGATTGATTACACCAAGAACTGCAACCCTAGCTCGAGCTTAAGTCGCCATGGAAGGAGATGGAGCTTAAAGATGATGAATAGTGATTTAGAGGTGGGTTTTGTGTGATTTGAAGTGAGCGATATGTAAGAATCTCCCTCTTTCTCTCTGTAGAACCCTACATGGGTGTATGAATACGTTATGCTCGAAGTTGGGTGGTTTTGGTTGATAAGGTGTGAGAAAAACGGATTAAAAGTAGTCAAAATATGTCTGCACTGATGTGTAAGATCGATCTTACTACAGGCAAAAGTGTATTGTTGGTATTCTAGTCATAACTCCCTGTTCCGAACTCGGATTTGGATGATCCACATATCGACGAAAAGCTAATTGAAAGATATAAAACTTTCGTCAAGGAAGTTTTCTCAAATTATGGTTAGATAATTCCCAGAACTCTATGAAAGGCAACAATCTGCCATAATGCTACCGAATGAACAAATTTAATGACCAGCTTACTACACACGGTGTTTTGACCAACGGGGAGTACGAATTGGCCTTCGGTCAAAACATTAAAATTGTAAAATGTTATGAGACCTAAACATAAGCGTAAACGAGGACTTAATCAGATAAGGGACGAAAAAATTACGGAGCTCCAAACTTAGCTAAAATAAAGAAATTGAGTAGGGTGAAAATACGCGATTGACGTCTCTATTTCAATTCGGGCCAACCGAATCACGAAACGATTCATCCCGCAAATTTAATAGACCAACTATGATATGCGAGAAGTTTTAAAGTAACTAAGATGGGCCCAGAAGAAAATTTTAAGCCTTAACGGAAATTAAGCCTCAATCGGGCTTAATGGAATGATTAACTCGAAAATGGAATATGGGGTGTTACATGCTAAAGTGGTAATTTAAGAAACATGGGTAAAACATTTTGGGTGAAATTAATACATGTGTCTAATATACCAAGAACACGAGTACATGTATGACACAGCTTGAACACGTATCGAACACTTCGCTCCACATGACGTGTCAGACATATTCGGTTTTTAAAATATTCGGACACGCATGAACACATATTGGGTACTTCTTAGACAAGGGATGTAAAACGGAGAACAAGAAAAACAGTATGATGATGACAAACATATATAAAAAGCCCTCTTTAAACGCATGAACATGCATATATTCAGTATTTAAAATAATGCTCCTCATTTGGGTTTTATCGTTAAATTGTCATTTCTTCCATTTCTAGGCATACATATATAAAAAAGATCTATTCAAATCCATCAAATAGCTTTTTTCCCTTGCATATATGATTAGGGGTGTGCATGGTCCAGTTGACCGGACCGTTGACTATGAGACTAAACCGGACCGAGCACTTCAGTCTTATTATTTTTTGGACCGAACCAGACCGAATTGTCAAGTGAGACCGGACCAGACTAGTTTAAATGGTCAGTCGGTCCAACCGGTATGAGCTTTTTAAATAGGCCAATTTTATTTGGACTTATTAGCTATTTTTTCACATATTCAGCCCATTTTTCATGGTCCATTTATCAATGATCTACTACTAAAATGATCCACTGCCAAAAAAAATTTGGTCTGTTTATCAATGGTTGATGCGTAATTCATAGCCCACTGCCAAAAAACTAAATGCATTATTCACGGGCCACTGCCAAAAAGGTTAGCAAATAAGTATATATTTTAAAAAAAAATTATATATAAAAATATAACTGGTACGGTCTCTTTTTTTGTAGGTTTTATACATTAGACTGAAGACTGGATTGAACAGTAACGGTCCACTAAATTTCAGATCAGATCAGACCGTTGTTTTTATAAAAACCAAAAAAAAAACATATATTTCGGTTCGATCCGATAGGCCCGAGTCAGTTTCTACACACCCTTGTACATAGGCTCGGCAATTTATAACAATACACGATAATACGACACGAAATCGACACAAATTTACTGGGTTTGGGTGAACCCTTAACGGGTGTGGTTCATACTCAGGTTGATCCATTAAACCCCTTTATTAAATGAGTCAATTTCGTGTACATTCCAGAAACCCAAATAAAACCCGTTTAGCCAGGTAAGAATATATACGAGTCGATTTCGGGTCGTGTAAACCCTTTTGTAACCCGTGTAACCAGAATATAATGTATATATATATATATATAAATTATTGTGTGTATATTTTAGTAGTTAATTACTTAATTGAATTATTAGCGAGTCACTAAATGTTATTCGTATAAGACCCAAATCTAACCGTTTATCTTAAACAGGTTAAACGAATCAGGTCGTGTCATTCGTTAATTAAACGGCTCATGTATGAATTTAAATTTTTCACCCGTTTATTAAACGGGTCGTGTATGGGTGGAGGCACTTTTTACCTGACATGATTTCAACCCGACACGAAACCGACCCGTTCACGACCCGTTGCCAGGCCTACTTGTATATGATGACATTTGCATGAAGCTTTAAGTATCGTTGTCTTATTAGTACCCTAAGTGAGGAACGTAGAAAAAATTATTTTGAGTGGGGGCTATGAAATAACAAAAACAAACAAACGAATTTAGGTACTCAATTCACGATAGTGTAATGATTTATTAAATCATCCCCAGCTCAACATTTTTCATATTTTAAAGTCGTTTTTGTAATTGTCTCATAATCTATGTCTTCGTACACAACCATGTTATCATATATCCACATTGTCATCAAAAATATATTTTTATAATATTCATGGCATAACTTGTGATGAATCACAAAATTTTCATCACTAAAGGAGTATATTTAATGATGGAATTTTTTTTGTCACAAATCATGGAGACGAAAATGGGGTTGTCACTGATTATACAGTCTTTTTGTACTAAGTACAATGTAAAGTTTAAACGTTGATAAAAAAAAAGAGAGAAATATATGAGTTCTAGTAATGTCAAGTTAGCTTATCTTAATTATAATTTGAGTAATGTTATTAGCACTCCAAATGAATACTTTAGGCGTTCTAAAATATGAATTATTATTTTTACGTACAAAAATTGGAAAAGTTGAGCAAGGGTTTGAGCCTTCATTAGTTCCGTGCATGCACTAAGTGATTAAATCCGTTAATCTCCCCACCCCACCCCCACCCTCTCATTTAAAATATATATATATATATATATATCCTACAAAAGAACCGACTTATCCAATTGAGGTCCAATTTAAAAAATTATTTTGCATTATGACTCAATTACATTGATGCATAATTTTACTAGCTACACAATCCTCTCTAATATCTCATTCTATGTTTATATACCCAGAGTTATTGGAATTCAAGTAGCACCAAGAATTTTTGTTATCTAAGCCAGATAGATATAAATAACATCATTAATAGCGTGCATAGTATAATGGTATGTACTTTTCAACTTTTCTAAATTAACATATCTTTATGTTTCGAACCCAGGGGTAGACCCAGAATTTTCTGCTAGGGTGAGCTAATTAAACTTAAGACAAAATTTTATAAAAACAATTTTTTGAGAGTTAATGGCTAGTCAAAGTTGACCTAATTTTCCCATAGTCGAAAAATAAAATAGTAAAAAGAAAATTTCCCCGTTTCAAAGGACATTATTTTTTTTCATATTTTTTTTTTAATTAATCAACATTTGAACTCTTGACTTTCAAGAAATCCAATATTTAGAGTTGAAAATAAAATTTAACCTTAATCAACACTTAAAATAACCAATAATAATTGAGAACGCAGACTTAACCACATACTAAACCATGTCAACATTTAAAAATAACATTAGCGTAATAGTTAGCTAAGTCGATATTAAAATAACATCACAATTTGACTAAATCATTGCTTAAAAAAATTCAAACTTTATGTATAATTTAACTAAATAAATATTCAACGTCGACAGTAATTTAACAAAAATCAACATTTAAGAGAGTCACAAGATTAATATAACTTACTATTTAGAATTATAACAAAAAAAATTATTAAATTTTTAATAATTTTAAATTTAACCTAATGCCCACACAAAATCTTCTTAAAATATGAACACAAACGCACTTTCTTCTTAACAAATCAACACATAAAATACATGTTATATGCAACTGGAGTACGTAGAAGAACTGAGAGGAATCAGTAGGGAGAGTTAAGGGACGAGAGATAGCCTAGTGGTAGGTAAGTTCCCACCTATGCTCAAGGGAATGAGTTCGATTCCCACTAGGAGGGAAGTGTGGAAACACTATTGATCCTCTTTAAAAAGGAAAAAAATTTGGAAGAGAGAGTTGTTTAAGTTTTTTAAAATGTAGGCCCTGAGGAGGGAGATTAATGTGGGTCAATCACTAAGAAAAGGTAAATTTACCTATCTTCTTTCTTTTCTTATGTGAGATTGCCGATGGTTTTAACATGGGGTGCTGGGTTGAGAAGGGATTGTGGAAGGCTTAAGGGGATGGTTTTAATATGGGCTGCTGGATTTAGGTGGGCTTGTGGAAGTCTTAAGGGGGGATTGAATTAGTAAAATTCTATATTTTTTAGTATAGTAAGTGGGTATTAATTTTTTTTGAACTGGGTTGGAAAGGCATCTCTAGGTCCACCCTTGTTTGAACCGGTGATTTAACATTTAATTACATTTACATGATGTTAAAAAGACCAATGGTTCAATTTGAGAATTTTTTTAGCAAATTAAGATTTGGTTTAAGAATCTAAGAGCCTCTTTACTCAAATCCATTGCATTTAACAAATTAGTGAATAGTGCAATTTTTAGGATTTAACCTAATTGTTTTGATTTTAGCCCAAATTCAAAATTAATTTTCTTTTCCAATGTTTTAGCTTTTTTAAGACTAATATGACTAAATTGTCCTTATTGAATTGTTATCTCCTTCAATTTTAGGAAATATATAATACAATTAATAATAGATATTTATCTTCTCCAATAATATTTACCATTAGCTATGATACATTTAATACTAGATATTTATAACAAATGCATATATATATATGATATGCTAAGAAATTAATATAATTTATTATGTTAATTTATAATTTAGAGAGCGTAAAATATTATTTATATTTATATTTTTAATATTTTTCAGGTGTTTGAGAAGATTGAAAAAAATAGAGAAATTAAATTGAACAAAATTTCGAAAGTTACAACTTTGCAGTTCAGCACATTTTCAAACTCATTTATCTCGGGGTCCGAAATTACAACATAAAACGCAGCAATTTAAATGGCGAAAATTCAATAAATTGTGTTTAAATTAATGGGCCTAATGCCAAGTACCACAAAGCAAACCACTATCCTAATTAATATGGAGCTTCATTCCCTGCCATCCAAGAGAGGGCCCAATCCAACTAAATATCCATCAAAGCCCATTTAATTGAGCCAAACCCTTGAATAAAGTGGCAGCACAGCAACAGCCGAGCACTATTCATCTCTTATTTTTCCTTATTTTCCTTTTATATTCTTTTACTCCGAAGACTTGAAGATTGAAGGTTTAATTTTATTTTTTATTAATGTCAAGTAAGTTTTATTTTAATCTTATTTTTTATTTAATTTATTCTACGCTAGCGTAAATTTGTGCTAGGGTTAGGATGAATATATTTAATTGATTCTCTTGCACGTATTCATGCCAAATGACTCTACCAATTTAATACTTTAATGTTAAATACAATTCTTCCTATTAGATGCTCATTTTAATTGATAAAAAATAAAGTTGGATTCCCATTATTTTTTATTGGATTCACCTTATGATTTGTTAAGAGCGGTTATATGGTGTGTTTTGACGGATATAGTGAGTGTTTTGATTTTATACATAAGTTTGGATGTGAAAGAATTACAATTGAATTTTATTAATTTTATTTTTCGTATCTAATAGAGTCAAGAGATCAAATTAGTACGAGATAAGAGTAGAGTTTATGCGCATGAATACTTAAAAAAATGATATTAAATATATGACTCCGAAACCCTAGTCAATTAATTCGTTAATTTTATTATCTTGCTTAATATTATTTAGTTTAGTTCCATTGCTTTAATTTAGTTTCTTTTCTTTGCTTTATTTTATTTGATTTATTTTGTTAGTTTCATTCTCACTAATTATTCTTGGCTAGATTAGGAAATGCTGAAAAATTAACAAGACAAAATTTAAACATATTGTGTGAGTCTATGTGGGATCGACCTCGCTTATACGCTATATTATAAATTGATTCGTGTGCTTACGAGTATTTAAATTTATCACAACAATATACATATATGTGGGTGGCTAAAATCTAACAAAGCCCATTTTAAAGAGAATCAACTCAATGCACTTTGCTTGGCAATTATATTTTGTGGATGAAGGTGATAAACTGTTATGAACAAGCAAACAGAGAAGAAACCAACAAACAAAATGAATACCGGATTTGTTTTGGGGTAGGTTCCTTCAGTGGTTTTGATCTCCAATCCGGCAGTACATCCTCCCTTATATGTGTTAGTTGGAATTTATTTGATTGAGCTTCTTTCCTCTTAGAATCACTCTTGGACACTTGTATTTACTTTATTCATACTTGGGGACTTGCTTATTCATTTCTTCCTAGTGTTTTGGGGGTAATTTGTGAAGTTTTCCTCGCCTCGGGCCTCGGAATGGATATTGACTTCTTCTTCGAGCCTTCTTCTTGCACTTTTCCGCATTCAACATTCTTTCTTGCATTTAACCTCAGTTGCTTAACCACTTTAGGCCTGCAAAATGGATTAGTAACATAGGAATGCAATGCAATGCCTTATTTCCATGCTTAAACTGAATTTTCATGAAATTTTTGGTTTGTAATTAAAAGTTAATTGAGCCTTGTTTAAGATATTAGAAATGCAATTACTGGGCTCAATCATTGAGCATCCCGGTGATATTTATTTCTCACCATTTCTAACCCTTTTTAATGTTTATCAGATACCCAAGTTTAAGTTTAACTTGGTTTCAATCAGCCAACTAAATCGTTCTTTTCATTGTAATGCAAAATTCACATGCAATTCTTGTATTTTTCAGGACCAGAAAACAAACAAACTGATGGGTTGAGGCAATTTAATGGATGGACTATATCATCTTCAAGTTCCGACGTTAGACACCAGCTCTTCAAATAAATATTTTTTTAATAAGATGCCTATAGATTTGTGGCACTGCTGGCTTGGGCATCCAAATTTAGATCGTTTTAAATTTATTTGTCGCTCTTTTGATTATGTTCGTTCCAATTTTTCTTTTGCATGTGACATTTGTCCACAAGAAAAACAAACTTGATTAGCTTTTAATAAAAGTAGTGTTTCTTCTACTTCTTGCTTTGAGTTATTGCATTGTGATATATGGGGTGATTTTACGATACCTTCTCTAATTGGTGCTAGATATTTTCTAACTATTATGGACGATTATTCATGATGCACTTGGGTGTATCTCATGCATAACAAATTATAAACAATTAATTTTCTTAAATATTTTTTTCAATATGTGATCACCCAATATTCCAAGAAAATCACTAAAATATCCACTGTTGCAAAAAATACATTTCTTCCTAAACTTCAACATTTTAGGTCTGATAATAGTAAGGAGTTCCTTTCCCAAGAAATAAAAACATGGTTTTTCGAAAATGGGGTTCATTATCAAAAAAGTTTTGTTTCCACCCCACAACAAAACTGGGTGGTTGAACGTAAACATCGACAGCTCCTTACTGTGGCTAGTGCTCTCCGTTTTTAAGCCAATATTCCTCTTGCTTACTGGGGTGAATGTATACTCACTGTCACCTATTTAATAAACAAGATGCCTACTATAGTACTTGCAAATAAATCTGCTCATGAAGTGCTTATTGGCTCTCCTCCAGATTATCGACATCTTCGAATCTTTGGGTGTTTATGTTATGTGCATAACAAGTCTATTAAAAATAAATTTGACCAACGAGCAAAACTTATGTATCTCGTGATGTCATCTTTCACGAGCATATTTTCTTTTCAAAGATTCGTCATCTTTGACCAAAGATTTTGTAGTTTCGGCTGACCCTAATCCTCTAGTTGTTGTTGATGATGATTACATCTCCACCAAAAACTCTCCTTTTATACAAGCACATCGATCATCTTCTCAAACAATTACCCAAACTGTCGGGTCCTCCTCTCATTACTCTCATTCAACTAGCCAAAGCCCGCTAAGTTTAAACACTGTACCACACACACCAAACCCATCTTCAACAACTATTGGATCTAGTTCACCATTGCCTACTTCTGATGGGTCTAATCTGGTTCCTCTTCAACCAACCCAATTACCTAAACATGCCGAAGCTTCTAATATCCCTATTTTAAATCTTCATTCGATCTTCGGATCAAATTCAACCTCCCTTGCGTCGGTCTATTCAAGAAAAACATCCTCCAAAATATTTGGACGATTTTACTTATGCAATTAAACGGTGTACTACCTTATAACCTTATCCACTCACTAATCATCTCTCTTTCAAAGTTCAATCCAGCGCACTGCGTGTTTCTAAGTAATGTTATCACAACGGAGGAACCTAAAACCTCCACTGAAGCAATGAAACATTCCTAGTGGCGTGAAGCCATGGCACGCGAAATTTCATATTTGGAATCCAATAACACTTAGATTCTCACCCGCTTCCTCCTGGTAAATCACCCGTTGGATCTAAGTGGATTTGTAAAGTCAAGTTTCGAGCTAAAGGATCAATCGAGAGATATAAAGCTCATTTAGTTAAGAAAGGGTATACTCAACAAAAAGGTATTGACTTTCATGGCACATTCGCCCATGTGTTCAAATTAGTTACGGTATGAGTTTTACTTTCTCTTGCTGCAGTTCATGGCTGGTCTCTTCATCAACTTGATGTAAATAATGTTTTTTTACAAAGTGATCTTGATGAAGATATTTATATGCAAATCCCACCAGGTTTTAATAAAAAAAAGGGTTAAATTCAGCATTTTTAGGGTTTATTTTTCGCGTTTCAGGGCTTAGGACTCGACTAAGTGTTTCTTAGCTCATGTAAAGCTTGCTACTTATTAGCTAACATAGTGTGGCATATATGGTGCTACCGATTCGACTAGGAAGACTACCTTCAACAGCATCTTGGAATTTAGCCAATTTGAGTTTTGGATTAGCTGTTGATCATGTAGCCTTGGGGATTTGGTATCATATTGCGTGAAGCATGCTAAGTCGGGGTCAAATTAACCTTGTGGATGATGCGAAACCCATAGCCCTATCACTATGTCCCCTCTAACATCCCTAGTGATACAGAACTGTATCTAGAGTTATTATTCTACTTTTGATTTGAAGCTTCAATGGAGAGGTTTCTTGCGCCATTGATCGCTCATCCTTGTGGAGAGCGAAAATTATTTAGACATTCCTAATCAGAGTCTTGATTTTTCAATTAAGGGTTGGAGATTTAAGTTTTGTTTATTCCGCAAACATTTATTTAAAGAATTTTAATTTAAGTTTTTATGAATAAGTTCAACAATTACTTTTGTTTTTCAATTCTGAACCTCAGTAATTGAATAGTTGAGTACACGTGGATTAATAAGGTATTTGGGGTCAAAAATTCGAAGTGTGCTTTAAAAAAAAGAAAAAAAAACTTGTTAATCAAGAATTTTTTTATGCCATGCATGTAATATATTTTTATATGTTTATATTATAATTTAAAGATATCCAATTCATTTTTATATTAGAGATGCTCTTGTGAAGATAACAACACGATAATTAATGGGTAACAAGGATTCAGCGTTAAATAAAAAGGCAAAGGTACACGTCCATTTGCTCCATTAACACTACTTTACGTTTTCTAGTTAATATGTTAGTTTAAGTATATATTACCCAATTAAAGACATTGTTGCCTTGAGTGATAAAATGGTGGACATTATTAGGTAAGGGTTAACAAAACTCACAAAATATATGAAAAACCCCATTTACATGAAAAAAGAGACATAAAAGGAAAACAAACAAACAAACAAAAATATTATACAAATAGGGATATTAGAGAAGTATAAAGCCCATATATATTGTGGAAACTTTTTAATCCTATTGACTATACCATGGCTAATCAACACATAGAAGGAACAAGGGGGAGGATTCGAAAGCTTATGCTATCCTCTCTTCTCACTAACACATGTATAGAAGCCAAATTCAACCGCCACTTATTGAGAAAAATCCAAAAATATATGCATTGTTGTTCTTAACCTAGGCTAGCACTAAAACAAATAATTACCATACCCTCAACTAAATACACATATCATAAAATATAGCTAGAATTTATCTCCAAGAAAATGACTTAAGAAATGATAATAAAAAATAGCACCCATACATACATTCTTCAAAAGAATTACATAAACCCATCTATATTATAAGGCACACTTTTTTCTTTATTTTATTATTCTTAACAAATGGTCAAAATTTATTTGCAAACCACAAAAAGAAATGTGAACCTTATATGTGTTTTTAGGATATCAAATCACCCAATTAAATCATATTTGTCTACCTAGTTTATCTTTTTCCACCTTAATATAATGATAAAAAGATACAAAAAGGTTTGCTAACTTTTTTCCTCTCACAATTTCTTTTATAAATACAAAAACTCTCAACTTTGTTGGGTGTTTAGCCGTGGATCGGAAGTCTTAAATAAAGAGAGAATACATATTATTTTGTGAGATAGAGAGTTGGTTATGTGGACAAGGCATGCCCAATTCAAGTACATGGATTGAAACACACACATGCCCAATTCAAGTGCTCATGGGTCCGATTATAAGAGCTCGTGCAAGAAAATTCAAAGAATAACGTATTTTAATTATAGGACTTGTTTATTATTTTATTTTATGTTGTTTTAAAATTAGTATCTTGACTAGTACCTGATGATGTCATTGCTTACATCATGCATCGATGATGTCATCGTTTACATAAGTTTTTAGTGATGACATGGCCTACGTCACTTGTAGTAGGTGAGAATAAATGTGAACCCTTAGATTGTAGTTGGTGGGATTGAATGTAGACCATCGAATGTATTTTGTAACAACTATATATACCTCCTCATCTCATTCCATTTGGATATCAAAAGAGTTATGGATTAATAAAATTGTGAGAGGTTTTCTCTTTTGTTATTTTAGAACATGTTAAACAAATTCGGGTTGTCCATAATGTTTATTTAACTTATCAATTGATTCATCATCATCAATTATAGCGTCACTCGCGTATATCAAGGTTCGCATCTCTTTATAGGTATTGGGTCGCGGTTTCTCCATCCCTAATTATTACTTAATTATAAGCAAAGGGTTAAGGTTTCCATCCATTTTGATTGTAGAAACGATATTAGGTCCGTATTTGCTACGGGTTTTGTCACATTGTTGGCGAGATTCGTATTAATTGGTATCAGAGCATGCCAACAGTGTGACGAAACTCGAAGCAAATACGGGCGAAAGATCATTTCTACAATCAAATTTAGATGGCACCGTGACCCGTTGCTTGTAAAAAAGCAAGAACCTTGGTATATAAGGGTAGATGGATTGATGGACACCGTGACCCGACACCTATAAAGAGATGCGAACATTGGTATACGCGAATGACGCCACAATTGATGATGATGAATTAATTGATAAGTCAAATGAACATTACGGACAACCCAAATTTGTTCAACACGTTCTAAAAGAACAAAAGAGAAAAGCTCTTACAATTTTATTAATCCATATCTCTCTTGATATCCAAATGGGATGGGGAGGTATATATAGGAGTTACAAAATACATTTGATGGTCTACATTCAATCCCACCAACCACGATCCAAGGGCTTACATTTATTCTCACCTACTACAAATGACGTGAGCCATGACATCACTAAAGATTTATGTAAGTGATGACATAATCAATGCATGATGTAAGCAATGACATTATCAGGTACTAATCAAGATACTAATTTTAAGACAACATAAAATAAAATAATAAACAAGTCCTACAATTAAAATACGATCTTCTTTGAATTTTCATGCACGAGCTCTTGTAGGCGGACCCATGAGAACTTGAATTGGGCATGTGTACACTTCAATTCATGTGCTTAAGCATGTGCTAGCCTTGTCCACATTAGTTGGGTGTTTAGCCATGGATCGAAAGTCTTAAATAAAGAGAGAATACATATGTTTTTGGTGAGAGAGAGAGAGAGAGAGAATTTGTATGTAAAAACAAATTGTGAGAGGAAAAAAGTTTGCAAATTTCAAATTGTAATTTTTTATCATTATACTAAGGTGGAGAAGGACAAAGAAAACAAAATATGATTTGATATCCTAACAACCCATCTAAGGGTTCACATTTATTTTGGTGGTTTGTAGATAAATTTAGACCATTCGTTAACAATAATAAAATAAAGAAAAATGTGCCATATAAGATAGATGAAATTCAGTCTAACTGCATATGTTACCCATTTTACCATCCTTAAACTAAAATGTGTCATATAAAATAAGCAAACTTAATTCCCATCCTTAATTATTACTAGTCATAATGTACATGTATTGCATGTAACTATGACAACACATAAATATATAAATTAAAATAGCAATAACTTTATATAAATAAATAAAATAAATTAGAATCACAGTTGTAAATGAAAATTAAATTGTCTTTTTTTTAAGATATTAATTTGTAATAGAAAACAATTATATACGAATATCATGTTTAGAAGAAAAAAATAATAAGAATATGATAAACATTAATTTTCCGTAATGAGTTAATACTCCTACTTTTCTTTCTTTCGTTTTCTACCATAGATTTATCAAGTTATTATTTAAATTTAGTTTAAGAAAAATGGTGGTAGATCTCTTCAGACCTTTGCCAAAGTAAATTATGCGATTTTATATACTTGATGCTTTACATATTACGCTTTTTTTGGCCAGAGTGAACAATACTTTGACCATATAACTACTCTAATTTTATTTTTCTTTACCTAAAATTTTGGAACTTAAATTCTACTCTATTTGGTTTTAAAGCAATCAAATCCAATAGTCTTTAATTTAAAATATTCATAATTTTTATTTTATTTGTATTAGGATTCTACTATAAAATATTGTAAATTAACATTTAAATATTGTATCAAGAATCTTATAAAATCTCCGTATGTGAACCCCAACAAAACACAAGTCGATCGGCAGTCGGCTAGTTTAGTTTGGAATATTTTAAAACCCCAACAAAATAAACAGAGGGTTCATTTAGTTGAAGGTTGGAAAATATTTTAACCCAGTAAAATAGATAGAGCCACGTAAGATCACATGTCGGCACTATAACTTGTGTTAGGGCAAAAACCATCCTCTCTCAGAGCTATTTTATTAACTGCACTTGTAGTCAAGCTGTCAGGACTGACCACATGCTTTGACTTGCTTTATCTTATTTAACAAGGCAACTAGAAATACAAGGAAGAATCAAATTTCTTGATTCAGTGATATAAGATTATTATAGGAATAATCTTAGAGTTAATTGGGTTTGTTTTTGAGGTCAATTTTAAGACTGTCAAAAGAATGTTTGACCAACAACAATTAAAAATCGCGAGCGAAGATTAATCGAAATGCGTGAAAGCATGAACACTCCGTAAATAAGACCAAAAAAAAAGAAACGAAAGGAACTACTTTCATTTTTATCTTATTTAAAATGGCAATTGGAAATGAAAGAAAGAACCAACCCTCTTGATTAAGTGGTATAAAACTACTATTAGAATAGTCTTGGGGTCGACTGGGTTTGCCCCTTGGGTCCATTACTAAGACTATCAAAACAATGTTTGGCTAGCGGCAGCCATAAACTACAAGTGAGAATTAGTCGATATGTACAAAAACTTGTCTAGACACCGTGTGGATAAGAAAACGAAAATGAGAGGAATTGCTTTCATTTTTATCTTATTTAAAAAGGCAATGGGAAATGAAAGAAGGCAATTAGAAATGAAACAAAGTAAGACTTGTTTTCATTTTTATCTTATTTAAAAAAGCAATTGAAAATGCAAGGAAGTTTCATGCTTAGGGAATTGGAAATGAAAGAAAGTTGGACATGATTAACTTTTTGAATAGGTAAAGCTGGGTTTTGTGTGTGTGTGAAGTGAATCGAGAACAAAGCAAAATGTCAGTCGGAGAAGATATAATCGGGGATTTTTCATATGTACTTCCAATCTCGAAGATGTCATGTTGATTTTGGAGACTGTCAAAATAATGTTTGAATTGCAACAATTATAAATCACGGACAGTAATTAGTTGAGATGTGCAAAAATTAATCTGAGCACCCCATGAGTAAGACAAAAAAAAAAGACAATGAAAAAGTGCTTTCATTTTTATCTTATTTAAAAAGAAATTGGGAAATGAAACAAAGTCGGACTTACTTCTATTTTTATCTTATTTAAAAAGGCAATTGGAAATGAAAGGAAAAATCAAGTTTCTTGACTCAGTGGTTAAGACCACTACCAGAATAGTTTTGAGGTTTTCTGGGTTTGCTCCCCAAGTCGATTCTTGAAACTGTCAAAATGATGCTTAACTAACGGTACCCACAAACCGTGAGCGAGTATTAGTCAACATGCGCGAAAACTCGAATATCCCGTGAGTAAAATCAAAAAAATAAATTGAAAGGAAGTGCTTTCATTTTTATCTTATTTAAAAAGGCAATGGGAAATGAAAGAAGGCAATTGGAAAATGAAACAAAGTCGGACTTGTTTTCATTTTTATATTATTTAAGAAGGCAATGAAAATGAAGGGAAGTTTCATTTTTTATCTTATTTAAAATGGGAATTGGAAATGAAAGAAAGTAGGACATGGTTAACTTTTTGAATAGGTAAAGCTAAATTTTGTGAGTGTGAAGTGAATCGAAATGTCAGTTGGAGAAGATATATATAATCAGGGATTTTTCAGATGTGCTTCCAATTTCGAAGTTCCCTTCTTTACTCCTTCCGGTCTCGACGGTCTCTCCTTTACTCTTCCCAATTTCGAAGGTCACCCCTTTACTCAAACTAATTTAATCGCCACGGATTACTTTCCTCGCGAGCCCACCCACTTCACCACTACAAAGGTCTGGGCCTCCAAATCCTTCGTCCTTTATTTTCCTTGCGACCACTCGTACCTAGGTGGAGATATTAGTATCTCAAAAAATATTTGATAACACTCTCACTTTTATTTAATCATTTGCAACTGAGCAAGATGTCTATTATTCGGTTTTTAATGATCAAGTATAAGCTTATATACTCGGTCTTTGACAATCGAATAAAACTTTATCAAGTTTATACTTGGTACTTCACAACTGAATAACATGTACTTTACTCAGTTGTTAAGGACCGAATAAAAAGTGGAAGTATTTTCAAGAGATATTGCGGGTGCTAATATCTCCACCCTTAGTAACACTTTATAAAGGTTTTTTGAACACTTTTTTGTACTAAAAGTAATTTTAAATTCCTAGAGTATTTATTGTAGAGTACTAATAGAATTATTTTTTTTTTTTGCCTTTACATAGTTCAGTTGCAACACATTTTATAATGCTCTGACATAGTTATTAGGGCCGGCCTTGAGATTCAAGGGGTCTTGAGTAAACTTTTCTCGCGAAGGATCTTTTCCATAAGGTGTCATCTAAATTATTAAGAAAGTTAAGTAGGGAAGTTATTCCCGATAGCCAAAAGTGCGGTAAAATGAAATAAAAGAAAAATGAACTTACTTTTGTGCATGCGTTTGGTTGGCAACAAAATAGGAAATTATATTTGTGTAATTACTCTTTATAAGATTTTTTGCTTGAAACTTAGTTTTAAAAATAATTTCTTTTTTTGGAAAAAGATTATGCTAATAAATAAGTTTACATTTTTATTTAGGTAACTGAGCTTCATAAATTTATACTTTAACTTAGTTTTAAAGTTGGTCTTAAAGATAAAAGAAAAAGAAGCAAAAAGGGAAAGAAAAATAGAAAACAAGAAAATAATCATTTACGGGAGGATTTGGAACCTCCAACGAACGCACAAGAACTTAGTAAATGTGCTAACAACCACTAGAAAAAGACATGATTTTCATATGGTCTCAAACACTTTACAATTTGATAGAAAAGTGTATTGTTAGAAAGTCCAAAATAAGGGGCTATGCTATAATGGGAGCCTGGGTAATTTTGTTAAAGTAAAATATACATTTGTAATTTTTGACCCGCCTAAGCTTCCATAACGAAAATTGGTTATATACTCAACTCGTGATTTTACGTGTTTTGACATATTCCATGGGAGCTTTGAAATGGCGTGCATATGAAAAGAGAAAAAAAAAAGCGTAGTATTGATTTTTTACAAGGTATTTTTCATTTCCGTTTTACTTTATTTATCTAGAACTAAAACTCTAATTTAATGCATCTTAAATTAAAGGTCGTGTTTGTAAAAATAAACCATAAGATTATAAGTTATCTAAATATTAGTTTTATATTATATAGATTAACTATTGTTATTGTTATTGTGCTTATTCTTGTTAATAATATATGCTATTATTTAAAGTTACAAGAATGGTTGATATAAAAATAAAGTAGAAGTTGAAGTGTTAAATTAGGGATTTGAATTTATTTTCATAAAAGAAAACAGAAAATTCAAATTATAATCGAACCGATACACATAGGCCTCTTTTTGATTAATACTACTATTTGTCTTTTCTTTTTTACTTTCTTTTTATAATCGTAAAAGTTGGCACGGTCTTGTTTGGTTTAGGTTTATAAAAACTATTTTTATTTTTGAAAAAAATCATGTTTTGTTTAGGTTTTAAAAATTGATATGTAAAACTTATTTCACATCACTACACCTTTAATAAAGTAGAACTCAAAGTACACCTTTAATAGAGTTATGAATTTTTTATTTTAAAAAAAAGTAGTGTATCAAATTTAAAAATTATTTTTAAAAACTCAATTTCAAAAAAATATAAAAATTTAAATTTTAACTCAAAAATACCAACCAAAACAGAACATGTACACTTTTAATATTTTTAGACTTTAGACTATGAGAATAAGCTTGTTGGAATGCTGGGCTAGTGGGCCGGGCCGGGCCAGGCCGATAGGCTGGGGGTGGGCTAAAGGAGTGGAGTGGACTACCAAAAAACTATTTTCACAGCATTTTTCTTCATTCACCTCACCCTTCATGTTTTTTTATTAAAATTCCCCACTCTGCTTCAACACTGTTTTCTCAGGAAAACGGGGGAAGCTATAAAAAAAGGGAGCTTTTCTTTTCGTTTCATTGTTCTTGGGGGGTTTTCCACGTGGGGTCTTGCAAAGAAAAAGACCCAAATGAATCAAATTGCTTGTGGGTTCATAGGCTTATTATATTAGTTTAGGGTGTATTTGACGCTCTGGAATAGAGAGTGGATACAATAAAACAGTCCCACCTCTTAGGTGGGATTCGTTCATCCCTTTTTCGATAAGATAAGAACCTTTAGTGGGATAAATAATCCGTTACGATATTTAATCCCGACAAACACCAAACATGAGATCCTCTTATCTCGCGTGTCAAACGCGGCATTAAGGTTTAAGGTTTAGGATTGACTATCTGGTATTGCAGAGCTTGCCTTGAAAAAGTTAGAATCTCCTCTTTAGTTCTTGAAAAAGGCGATGGCATACCTTCTTTTTTGCAACAAAGAAGCAATGAGTGCCTCAAACTTGCCCACAAAAGAATATTTATGTGATCTACCCTGAGTTACCAAGAAATTTTTCCTAAATGCAGGTTTTTCCTAGATGGACCAAATGCCATTAAAACGGTCAAGATGCAGATGACCATTTTCTGTTCGATTTAAATTCAAAAATGGACGAAAGAGTCAAAATGAAATGCTTGTGATATTTTAAGGGCTCAATAGTGACGATTTTTATTTATATATATATATATATATAAATATCACTGCCTATCTATCTAATATATAGCTTGCTAATTGATTACTTATAATTTTACCAACCCAAGGAGTCCTGAGAACTTCCATTAATAAGGTTTGGTTTATGAAATTGAAGACAAAATATATCTATATAACTACCTTTATGAACAAATCAATCCAATGGAAACTAATTGCTTTCTTGATTAATTAATGACTCGTTTAGGACACAGTGACATCAGCGACATCGCAAGTTGGTGAACAGGCAAATAATGATCTCAAATTGCGCCTTCCGTGTACCAAAAAAACTGAACCTACAGCTGCCACTGCCACTGCCCGTACTAATAGATCTTCTTCTAGTACTGGTTTTAATGATTTTTGGTCATGGGTGATGGGGCCTGACTGGCATGGACAACCAGGAATATCAACGGAATGTGGTGTTGCACTAACTCTAAATAATAATAATTTACCTGTTCCTTCTACTGTTCCTGTTGCTTCTGCTATTATAGACAAGCCTGAGAGAAGGAAAAGGGGAAGATCAACTATTAGTTTTGAACAACTCCAACAACATTTTGGGAAGACTCGTAAAAAAGCTGCCGAAGACCTTGATGGTGATTACTCTGATCTTCTGCATATATCCCCTCTCTTTTTCGAGGAAACCATAATTGATTAATTAATATATTAGGAGTTTAAAGAAAGAAAAATATAATAATAAGTGCATAATTAAATGTTAAAGTTCAAGTCGCTCTTGCGATCGATAAAGGTATGAATCCTATTGTTTGCATTCCAACTTCCTCTTAGCTGTCTTTATTTAGTTTAAGTACTATCCATTCTCAGTTGGTTTTGTATATGTATTTGATTAAGATTCTTGTACGTTCACGCAGTTAGTGTTTCTACGTTGAAGCGCGTCGCACGGGGGTATGGGATCTCCTATTGGCCAGGTCCGGTGAAAAATAACAAGGTTGTAAAGAAGGCCAGAAACTGTATCACTTCAAGTGAACCAGATCCTAAGGAATTAGTAGCCACGGACACAACTAATGTTATTCAGACCTCTCCACCACCTGCTGCAGAATTGGCAATGCAAGATGCGATGCGTATTACCTTTAAGGCCGACTTTGGGGGAGATAGTATCTTAAGGTTTGAACTCCCTTCTACGTTGAAAATGGTAGATGTGGAGCAACAAGTGGCAAAAAGACTAAAATTAAAGATGGGAAGCTTTAACATTAGTTACCGAGACAAAGATGAGTGTGATTGGGTTTTAATAACCTGCGACGATGACTTGCTTAGAGTACTGCGCTGGACAACAATCAGAATACAAGTTGCACCAATCGCCAAGTTGATGGCCTTGACTTCTCAATATAATTAGTTAATACGAAGTTTCGTCAAGGGTTTTCATGGGAAGCAGACGCTTTTGTATTTTGTGCAATATTGTATTTGTGTACTTTAGGGATTTTAAAAACATGCGAGCTTAATTTCCCCTTTCTTTTCTTTCCATTTCTATCCCTAAAAAAATTAGTTGGAAGAATGCAATGTGTGAGTAAAATTTCACAAAGGATTCAATATTTAACATGGAGCTTGGCTGATAACGTTAAATGTTGAATTTTAGTCCTATTCATCAGAAAATGCGCAATAATTTTACATCCTAATGTTGATCAAGAAGCTATTCAACATTAAGTTGTAAATCGAGGTTCCCTAAAAGCACGTGGTGGGGCTCTAAGTCCGATAAAATACAAACTTATACACAAACCAACTCATACGCGTGAAAATAAACCACCGAAATTGCCACCATATTCATCCTTTCTAGTCTTCAAATACTTGTAATACCGAAGATAAAATCCTTGGTCATACCATAAACTACAACAACGCAATATCACTGAAGCTAATGATTAAAACTAGGCAAGTTTGAACTGTTAACTAATCTTTGTAACCTATTTATTGGTTGGGAGAGGTGACTTGGTGGCTCTTGTGGGGTCTAGTGAGAGAGTAGGTGAGTTAAACTTGTCACGTGTTCATGTGTACAATAAAAATATTCATTACACTTAATATATCACATGGCATGCTACAGTGGTAATTTAGGAAACATGGGTAAAACATTTTGGGTGAAATTAATACTTGTGTGTAATATACCGAGAACACACTCATGTATGACACAGCTTGAATGCGTATCGAACACTTCGCTCCACGTGACGTGTCAGACATATTCGGTATTTAAAATATTCGGACACGCATGAACACATATTGGGTACTTCTTTGACAAGAGACGTAAAACGATGAACAAGAAAAACAGTATGATGATGACAAACATATATAAAAATGCCCTCTTTAAACGCATGAACATGCATATATTCAGTATTTAAAATAGTGCTCCTCATTTGAGTTTTATCGTTAAATTGTAATTTGTACCATTTCTAGGCATGCATATATAAAAAAAAACTCTATTTAAATCATCAAATAGCTTTTTGCCCTTGCATATATGAATAAGGGGTGTGCATGGTCCAGTTGACCGGACTGTTGACTATGAGACTAGACCGAACTGAGCACTATGGTCTTATTATTTTTTGGACCAAACCAGACCGAATTGTCAGGTGAGACTGGACCAGACTAGTTTAAACGGTCCGATTTCAGTAGGTCCAACCGGTCTGAACTTTTTAAATGGGCCAATTTTATTAGGACTTATTGGCTATTTTTTGACCAATTCAGCCCATTTTTGATGGCCCATTTATCAATGATCTACTACTAAAATGATCCACTGCCAAAAAAAAATTTGCTCCGTTTATCAATGGGCGGTGCTTAATTCATAGCCCACTGTCAAAAAACTAAATGCATTATTCATGGGCCACTGTCAAAAAGGTTAGAAAAATAAGTATATACTTTTAAAAAAATTATAGTATATATTCATATAACTGGTCCTGTCCCGTTTTTTTTGTAGTTTTTATACATTAGACCGAAGACCGGACGGAATATTAACAATCAACTAAATTTTAGACCGGATCGGACCGTTGTTTTATTAAAAAAAAAAAGGCCATATATTTCGGTTCGATCTTGTCAGCCCGAGTCAGTTTCTGCACACCCTTGTATATGATGACATTTGCGTGAAGCTTTAATTCTCATTGTCTTATTAGTACCCTAAGTGAGGAACATAGCAAAAATTATTTTGAGTGGGGCGATGAAATAACAAAAACAAAAAAAACAAATTTAGGTACTCAATTCACGATGCCGTAATGACTTATAAATCATACCGGCTCTCAACGTTTTTCATATTTTAAAGTCGTTTTGTAATTGTCTCATAATCCATGTCATCGTACACAACCATGTTATCATATATCCATATTGTCATCAAAAAGATATTGTTATAATATTCATGGCATAATTTGTGATGAATCACAAATTTTCATCACTAAAGGATTATATTTTGTAATGGAAATTTGTTTTGTCACAAATAATTGAGACAAAAATGGGATTTAGTCACTGATTAAACAGTCTGTTTATACTTAGTACAATGTAAAGTTTAAACGTTGATGAAAAAAGAGAGAGAGAGAGCTATACGACTTTTAGTAATGTTAAGTTAGCTTATCTTAATTATAATTTGAGTAATGTTAGTATCACTCCAAATGAATACTTTAGGCGTTCTAAAATATGAATTATATATTTTTTTTTACGTTCAAAAATTGGAAAAGTTGAGCGGGGGCTTGAGCCTCCATTGAGTCTTTATTGGTTCCGTGCATGCACTAAGTGATTAAATGCGTTAATCTCCCCCCACCCTCTCATTTTTAAAAAAAAAAAAAAAATTATCCAACAAAAGAACCGGCTTATCCAATTGAGGTCCAATTTAAAAAATTATTTTGCATTACGACTCAATTACATTGATGCAGAATTCTACTGGCTACAGAATCCTCTCTTCTAGCTCAAGCTTGCACGGCTTACTTGTTAACCATAATTTATCTCAATCAATGTTTATATACCCAGAGTTAATGGAATTCAAGTAGCACCAAGAATTCTGTTATCTAAGCCAGTTAAATATATATACATCCTTAATAGCGTGCATAGTAGAATATTATGTACTTTTCAATTTCTCTAAATTAATGCATGTTTATGTTTCAAACCCAGAATTTTCTGCTGGGGTGCGCTAATTAAACTTAAGACAAAATTTTATAAAAAAAAAATTGAGAGTTAATGGCTAGTCAAAGTTGACCTAATTTTCCCATAGTCGAAAAATATAATAGTAAAAAGAAAATTTCCCTGTTTCAAAGGAAATTATATTTTTTTCGTATTTTTTTTTCTAATTAATCAACATTTGAACTCCGACTTTCCAGAAATCCAATATTTAGAGTTGGAAAACAAAATATAACCTTAAATAACCATTTTACAAATAACCAATAATAATTGAGAACACAACATAACCACGTACTAAA